>CM035174.1:3588561-3695629 GCA_020205615.1 Panax quinquefolius | reverse complement strand
GAAAACTCCACGATGGTAAGAACTTGTCTGACTTCCTTGAAATCGAGGACACGAGTCTTAATAGATCTTGAGAGTTTGAATAGTCCTCTCCGATTGTCCCGTCAAAATGCGAGGATGATATCTTAGAGCTAAATAAATCGTAAATCGTGCCCATAGCTTTTTGCAAACTAACCCAAAATCGTGAAGTGAATCTTGGGTCTCGATCGAAACTATGGATCTTGGCATACCATGCGATCTTCTGATCTCGTTTATGTACATCTGAGCAAGGCGTTCAAGTGTATAAGTTTCTCGTATCGGTAAGAAATGGCGGACTTGGTCAATCTATCAACAATGACCCAAATGCATCTATGCCTTGAGAAACCTTAGGAAGACCGATGTGAAATCCATGGTAATGTGCTCCCACTTCCATTACGGAATTTCAAGTGGTTCTGATGGACCTTTTGGTACTTGATGCTCGCTTTGACTTCGTTGACAAGTTAGACACCTTGAGATAAGCAGCGCTATCTCTCTCTTCGTATTGCTCCCACCAAAATGTATGGCGAATATCATGATACATTTTGGTACTCCCGAGATGGATTTGCAAATGGTGTGTTGTGCGCCTCCATCGTGATTTTATACTTTAAATCGGAGTCGTTAGGAACCACAAAGTGCTGGAGTTGACTCGAAGTATTCCTTCTTCATCGATTCTTGCTTACGGCGTAGCACCTTCTTGCACTTTCTTCCTCATCGCATCGGCTCGAGTGCGTAGCTTGGCGACTTTAACTTTATCGATTAAAAGTCGGTTCTCTTTCGTATATTTTGCCATCATCACGTGGGTCCACAGGTCTTTAACTCTATCTCCATCCTTTGCAAGTCACACTGAAAATGGGCCTTTGCGTTGACAATATCGCTTTTCGTACTTGCGTATGATCTTTACTTTCGATCGTCGGCTACCACGTTAAACTTTTCGAGGATGGTATTGGATGGTATGATCATAATCTTTCAGCAGTTCAAGCCAGCGTCGTTGTCGCGTGTTGAGTTCCTTTTGAGTGAAGAAATATTTGAGGCTTTTATGATCAGTAAAGATCTCCACTTTCTCCCCGTACAAGTAATGCCTCCAAATTTTAAGTGCGAAAACAACATTTATGACTCTAGAGATCGTGAGTAGGATAATTCCTCTCATATTCTTTGAGTTGTCATGAGGCATAGGCTATGACTTTCCATGTTGCATGAGAACACATCCCTAACCCTTTTGCGAGAAGCATCCTTGTAGATGACAAATCCCCTCAAGAGGCGGATGGTATTGTCGAGCAGTCTTTGAAATAAGTCTCCTCTTGAGTTCTTGAAAACTCTTCTCACATTCTTCGCTCAATAGAACTTTGTATCTTTAAAAGTCAATTTGAGTCGATGGAGTAGCGATTCGAGAAAATCCTTCCACGAATCTCAGATAATAACCGGCTAAGCAGAAAGCTTCGTGCTTGATCATTTGATTTAGGTTGCTCGACTTTGAATAGCTTGATCTTTCTTTGGGTCAGCAGATATTCCATGACTTGATACCACGTGCCCGAGGAATGCTACTTCTCAAGCGAACTTCGCATTTCTTGACTTGGCATAAAGCTTATATTCACGAAGCTTTTGGAGTGTCGACCTCAAGTGTTGCTCATGATCTTCACGGCTTTTGGAATAAATAAGGATGTCATCGATAAAAGGCGACCACAAAGTGATCTAAATATTCCTTGAATACTCGGTTCATCATATCCATGAAAGGCGGCGGAGCATTAGTCGATCAAAGGACATGACTAGGAATTCATAATGCGTCTGGGAGTTAAAGCCGTCTTTGGAATGTCGTGGTTTAATCTTCAATTGGTGATATCAGGAGCGAAGATCGATCTTTGAAAAGAATTTGGCTCCTTTACTGTTGGTCGAAGCAAGGTCATCGATACGTGGCGATGGATACTATTTTTGATGGTGACATGATTGACTCCAGATAATCAATACAAAATCGCATACTCCCATCTTTCTTCTTCACGAATAGAGCAGGAGCACCCGAGGAGAAGTCTAGGGGCGAATAAAGCCCGATGTCTAACAATTCTGCGGTTGGGTCTTTAACTCACGAAGTTGATAGGAGCCATTCGATATGGGGCTTTGGAAATAGGTTTTGTCTAGGGTTGAGAGTCGATACAAAATTGATTTCACGCGCTACTGGGGTAGGCGAGGAAGTTCTTGAGGGAATCGTCGGAAATTTATTAACAATAGAAATATCGTTTCAAAAGCGGCGTATTTTTGTTTAAATCGTGACATGAGCTAAGAAAGCTTGACATCCGTTTTTGATAAGCGAATAGCTTTATGGCTTGAGATAGTAGTGATTGATTTTAATGGTTTTGGTCGTTTGAATTAGCATAATAGGTTGATTAGGAATATGAAAGCTATGACCTTACGAAAACAATCGATTTTGCATGATAAGTAGTTAACGATCAATCCCTAGAATCACGTCAAATCTGAGTATTTTTAATGAAATAAGATCGACGAGGTAATGTGTGGGTGCGATTTGAACCAAACAAGACTTATAAGCGAGTGGATGTAATGAAGGTTTCTCCCAGCGGAGTTCCACGAGATAAGTCGAAGTCTAATTTCTCGGTCGAATTTAATCGTTGGCGTAGTAGGAGAAATAAAAGAATGGGTAGAAGCGGTATCAAATAAAGTATAGACTTCATTAGAGTTTATGATAAGCTTACGTGATGACCTCATTCGGGTTCCTTGCTCTCTGGGAGGTCTGACAAGCGCTCTCCCTTGCCTTCTAGGTTTTGACTTTTACGGGATGGCCTTTGGTGCCTCCATCTATTTGAATTTGTCTTGATAAGCGACAAAATCGAGCTAAGTGACCTTCTCTTCCACAATTATAACATGCTTTTTGGGCGGCGTGGCTTGATTTTGGTGATGTGTCCTCTCCTCGCATTTGAAGCATATGATAGGTGGTCTTTCTCCTTCCTTAACAATGGGTCTTTGGTCTTGGCGTCTTTCCATCATTGTTGAATCTCCTTTTCTTGAAATGTCCATTCTTATTGTTTTGCCTTGATTACCCATAGAAGTGGTTACCATATCGGCTTTGTTGATTCCCTCACGCTTGTTGTCAAGCCGATGACTACTCTCATTTGGTATTATAATTTTTGCATTTGCTCTCTTTTAGTTGCGTTGACTCGTTATCGCGCTCAATAAGCTGAGCCCTATTTACAACATCGAATACAAACCACGGTTTATGAGAAATAAGATGTTGGCGTATCTCGACTTCAAACCTCTTAAAAACATTAGCGCCATTCTCTCTTCATTATCCACCAAGTGGGGAATATGGCAGTGATAACTCATAAATTTTGCCTCGTATTGCGACACGGTCGTATTGTTTTGTTCGACTTGATAAACTCCACCTCTCGCCGTATGGCGAATACTTTTCGGAAAGTATTTGTCGTTGAGCGACTCTGGAACTTCTCCCAAGATATCTTGATGCGATTTGGTTGAGTCGTTTCTGGATTCCCACCGATGTCGCCTCTCTCGCATGACATAAAAGTGGCAAAGGAACCTTTTGCTCCTCGGAGCATCCAGACATCAAATATCTTGGTAATCTGCTTTATCCGTGCTTAGCGAAGTGGTTTTGGCTCTCCTTAAACTCGGTGGTCCGGCTCCTTGAATTGTTTAGCGGTGTGGCTTGAGAGTTTTCGTGTTTCCACCTACATTTTTGGGCGAGTCGCTCTGCTTTCTTTGTTGCATAAATTGCATAAAGCCTACGAACATTTGATCGTTCATCATTTAGTCGGTGTTGTTGTTTGCGTGAGGATTATCGCCTTCACGATGCACATTATCACGATTATTGATATGTGGTGAATCAGCGCGATCGCTTTGTGCTCCATTCTTATTCTCAACATTCTCGGATGTCATTTTGAGAATCTTGCCACAAAACAAAGGTTAATTGACGTATAACATATTATCCCTATCTTACGTGAGCCGATAAAATAGCCGGCCCCCAAAATTAGGTATACATCACCCGTCTTGGTGCGCCACGGATACGTAGATGCGAATTTAATCTGACTTTAATATAAGCGTAAGTATGCAATCTGACATAATTTGTGAGTTTGAATACAAATATTGTCTACTAGATATTATACAAACTCTCGAAAAAAGTCCTCATTACAATTATTATCACTTTATTTCACGAGAATAGTGAGGACTACTAATCTTATCTTGAGGACCATCACTCGTTTCCCAGGCTCGTCCCGGCTATATTCTCATTTTCACGAAGAAACGGTGAAAGAAAGGGTGAGCTCAACTAGCCCGATAAGAAATATTATGACTAAGATAATGCGAGAATAAATTATCAATAGTCTTGACAATGTTAAGCGATAAAATATAATGAACATCAAGTTTAAGCTGCGGCGGAATAATGATCCATTAAAAAGTGAGTAGAAAATAAAATCTACTATCTTTTATGATTTAAAGGTTTTCATCCTTTATTATATTTGAGACTCGACTTTAATAAATATTCCACATCATCGAATCACCCACACTTTTCTGACGAGGATATTCTTTAGTATCGCGACCACAATTATTCATGCACTACGGGCGAGAATATTTGTGTATTCATTAATAGTCATGATCGTGCCAACATTTGTCCATCGATATACTCACTGACCCTTTGAGGATTTTTACCACATCATTTGTAACATTACGGTCGTGATTTGCCGAATAGTCTCACAGTCGTAATCATACCAAGTCCATCCATACTACTCTGAGGCCACGAGATGACTTTCAAAATAATATAAACATGAGGATGATGACAATGATATAAGAATTGATAAAACAAGTTCAAAATTATTTTATCCGAGGAATTATAACGTCAAATTATCGACATGATCTTTGTTTTGTAGAGTAAAATTCAAGAATGATCGAGAAGAATATTTCCATGAAAAGATCTTTGGATGAAGCCTTGAATATCGAGGATATTCCACTAATTTCATGGAGTATAGAAGTGAAAGTTTTAACTTATTTGGGTATAATAAAGAATGGAATAACAAAAGAAATCACCGTGCATGCGATAGGCCGCGCAGACGAGGTTATTCAAGCGAGAATAATAAATAACGGAACCGGTCGGGTGAAAGCTGCAAGCGAGGATGTTCAAGCGAGAATAATAAAAGATGGAACCCGGTCGGTGTAAAAACGACGATAGGATATTCAGCGAGAATAATAATAAAAAGCGGAACCGGTCGGTGTAAAAAACAAAAACACAGACGAGGATGTTCAGCGAGAATAATAATAAAAAAGCGGAACCGGTCGGTGTAAAAAACACGAACAGGATGTTTCAGCAGAATAATATAAAAAAAGCGGAACCGGTCAGGTGTAAAACCACTGAGACAGGATGTTCAGCGAGAATAATAGAAGAATGTCACCAAGTATAGGGTAAACCAGCGTATCTGAGTTATTCCAGCAGAATAATAAGCGATGGAATAACAACAGTTCTCTTCATGAATAAGAAAAGAATAACACCCCTTACTTTTGGTAGGAGATTGAATCTTTGCTGGTGGTGTAGTAACAAAATACTCTTCTTCTTTCTCTCTTATTCTCTCTATACTTTCTCTCTCTATAAGCTTGAATGAATTAAGTGAAAAAATAATGAAGCACTAGGCCTCTATTTATAGAAGATTTCTAGCTTAGCTTTGCTGCGTGTGAAAAGCGAGTGGCAGCGATTTGGTGATGTGAAAGAAAAAAGTGGTTTGGCTTTTGTAATGTGAAGCGACAAGTGGTTCGGCGCTTTGTAATGTGAAGCGACAAGTGGTTCGGCCTTTGTAATGTGAAGCGACAAGTGGTTGACGTAAATACTATTAATAGCGAAGGTAAGTAATTACTATTGGCGAAGGTAAATACTATTGGTGAAGGTAAATTATTGGCGAAGAAGGTAATTACTATTGTGAAGGTAATTACTATTGTGAAGGTAATACTATATTATGAAAGTAATTCTTATTGATGAAGAAACTCTTGATGAGGACATATATTAATAAAATATCAAACTTACCATGAAGCTCTCATGAAGAGACTCTTAGATATACATGAGGATTGAATAAAATATTACCACAAATCATTTTATTTTTAATCGACACATATTTAATCTTTCAACAATTATTAATCATTTATAACTTGTCGTCTCGATTATTGATTTAATCTTATATAACATATTATACGGATGATCTTGTGTGATAATTGAATAATAATATAAGAGATATGATCGCAATTCTTTGTAGTGATAATTGAGCATAGGTGAGTGACTTCTCACGTAAGCATCGATAATCAATCTGTAGTGTCTCTCTTATCGACCACAGCGTATTCTTTGTACTTTTTACTTAGGGTAGTTCAGCGGTTTTAACGGTAACACCTCTGCGTAGTTATTTTTTATAAAATATTTTTTGTCGTTTTTCTCGATCAAACAATAATTACATTAATGGGGTCCTGATGATTGAGTAGTTAATACGAATATTCTAAAAAAAAGAATATTCCCAGAGCCAAGCGAATATTTTATAACAACTTGCTTACTTTGCAAAATTTATAAATATTACCCTGACTATAACATTATATCAAATTTATTCCATAATATTCAAAAATAATATTTATAGAAAAATTCATCTTTATTTATAAAAGTTGGGGTCTTCTGACCTCCCCTTCTTATGAAATTTAGCCCTCGAAATTAGAAGTGCGATACTGGTATGTCGAAGAGGTAAGGATACCTTGATTTCATTTGATTCTAACTCCCAGTCGTTTCCTCGACATCGTGGTTCCTCCATGAAAACTTTGACTTGAGGTATAACCTTGGGCGTAGAATATGTTCCTTCTTATCAAAATTTGAGCAGGGAACCTCTTCATACGTCAAATCTTCCAGCTATTAAATCAGGTTCTAACTTCGATAATATGTTTGGGTCTTTCACATATTTCGTAACATGGATATGTGAAAAGCGTTATATGAAACACGAGACATATTTGGCGGTAAAAGCGAGTCTATATAGGCGCGAGTTCTACTACTCGATCGAGGATTAAAAATGGATAGATGAATCGAGGATTAAGTTTTCCTCTCTTTCCAAATCTTGTAACTCCTTTCCATGGAAGCGACTCTTAACAACACATGATCTCTATATCGAATTCCCGTCCTTTCGATGAAGATCGGCATAACTCTTTTTATCGATTTTGTGAGAGTTTTTTATCGTTGTCGGATCGTTTGAATCTTTTTAGTAGTCATACGTACCAACTCGGTCCCAACAACGTTGCTTCACCCACCCTCATCCCGGCATCTTTGGAAGCGACACTTTCTTCCATCTGGCGCTTGAATGGAGCCATGCGATACTTGCTTGATAAGCTTTGTTGTTGTAGGAAAACTCCACCGATGGTAAGAACTTGTCCCGACTCCTTGAAATCAAGGACACGAGTCTTAATAGATCTTGAGAGTTTGAATAGTCCTCTCCATTGTCCGTCGATGCGAGGATGATATCTTGAGAGCTAAATCGTGAAATCTGTGCCCATAGCTTTTTGCAAACTAACCCAAAATCGTGAAGTGAATCTTGGGTCTCGATCGGAAACTATGGATCTTGGCATACCATGCGATCTTACAATCTCGTTTATATACATCTGAGCAAGGCGTTCAAGTGTATAAGTTTCTCGTATCGGTAAGAAATGAAGCGGACTTGGTCGATCTATCAACAATGACCCAAATCGCATCGATGCCTTGAGAAACCTTAGGAAGGCCGTGCTTGAAATCCATGGTAATGTGCTCCCACTTCCATTACGGAATTTCAAGTGGTTCTGATGGACCTTTTGGTACTTGATGCTCGCTTTAACTTCGTTGACAAGTTAGACACCTTGAGATAAGCAGCGCTATCTATCTCTCTTCGTATTGCTCCACCAAAATGTATAGCGAATATCATGATACATTTTGGTACTCCCGAGATGGATTTGCAAATGGTGTGTTGTGCGCCTCCATCATGATATTATACTTTAAATCGAGGTCGTTAGGAACACAAAGTGCAGAGTTGACTCGAAGTATTCCTTCTTCTTCATCGATTCTTGCTTGGCGGCGTAGCACCTTCTTGCTTTCTTCTTCCTCATCGCATCGGCTCCAGTGCGTAGCTTGGCGACTTTAACTTTATCGATTAAAAGTCGGTTCTACTTTCGTATATACTCGCTATCATCACATCGTCCACAGGTCTTTAACTCTATCTCCATCCTTTGCAAGTCACACAAAATGGGCCTTTGCGTTGACAATATCGCTTTTCGTGCTTGCGTATGATTTTCTACTCGATCGTCGGCTACCACGTTCGCTTTTCGAGGATGGTATTGGATGGTATGATCATAATCTTTCAGCGAGTTCAAGCCAGCGTCGTTTGTCGCGTGTTGAGTTCCTTTTGAGTGAAGAAATATTTGAGGCTTTTATGATCAGTAAAGATCTCCACTTTCTCCCCATCAAGTAATGCCTCAAATTTTAAGTGCAAAAAACAATTTTACTTGACTCTAGATCATGAGTAGGATAATTCCTCTCATATTCTTTGAGTTGTCATGAGGCATAAACTATAACTTTTCCATGTTGCATGAGAACACATCCCGACCCTTTGCGAAGCATCTTTGTAGATGACAAATCCCCTCAAGGCGGATGGTATTGTCGAGCAGTCTTTGAAATAAGTCTCCTCTTGAGTTCTTGAAAACTCTTCTCACATTCTTCGCTCAATAGAACTTTGTATCTTTAAAAGTCGGTGAGTCGATGGAGTAGCGATTAGAGAAAATCCTTCCACGAATCTCCGATAATAACCGGCTAAGCAGAAAGCTCGTGCTTGATCCTTTGATTTAGGTTGTTCCCGACTTTGAATAGCTTGATCTTTCTTTGGGTCAGCGGATATTCCATGACTTGATACCACGTGCCCCGAGGAATGCTACTTCTTGACGAACTCGCATTTCTTGACTTGGCATAAAGCTTATATTCACGAAGCTTTTGGAGTGTCGACCTCAAGTGTTGCTCATGATCTTCACGGCTTTTGGAATAAATAAGGATGTCATCGATAAAAGGCGACCACAAAGTGATCTAAATATTCCTTGAATACTCGGTTCATCATATCCATGAAAGGCGGCGGGGCATTAGTCGATCAAAGGACATGACTAGGAATTCATAATGCCGTCTGGGGAGTTACGAAAGCCGTCTTTGGAATGTCGTGTTTACAATCTTGATTGGTGATATCGGAGCGAAGATCGATCTTTGAAAAGAATTTGGCTCCTTACTTATTTGGTCGAAGCAGGTCATCAATACGTGGCGATGGATACTATTTTTGATGGTGACATGATTGACTCCAGATAATCAATACAAAATCGCATACTCCCATCTTTCTTCTTCACGAATAGAGCAGGAGCACCCCGAGGAGAAGTACTAGGGATACGAAATAAGCCCGATGTCTAACAATTTCTGCGGTTGGGTCTTTAACTCACGAAGTTGATAGGAGCCATTCGATATGGGGCTTTGGAAATAGGTTTTGTCTAGGGTTGAGTCGATACAAATTTGATTTCACGCTCTGGGGGTAGGCGGGAAGTTCTTGGGGAATCGTCGGAAATTTATTAACAATAGAAATATCGTTCAAAAGCGGCGTATTTTGTTTAAATCATGTGACATGAGCTAAGAAAGCTTGACATCAGTTTTTCGATAAGCGAATAGCTTTATGGCTTGAGATGGTAGTGATTGATTTTAATGGTTTGGTCGTTTGAATTAGCATAATAGGTTGATTAGGAATATGAAAGCTAATGACCTTACGAAAACAATCAATTTTTGCATGATAAGTAGTTAACGATCGATCCTAGAATCACGTCGAATGCAAGTATTTTTAATGAAATAAGATCGACGGGTAATGTGAAGTGCGATTTGAACCAAACAAAGACTTATAAGCAGTGGATGTAATGAAGGTTTCTCCCAGCGGAGTTTCCACGAGATAAGTCGAAGTCTAATTTCTCTCGGTCGAATTTAATCGATGGCGTATAGTAGGAGAAATAAAAGAATGGGTAAAGCCGGTATCAAATAAAGTATAGACTTCATTAGAGTTTATGATAAGCTTACGTGATGACCTCATTCGGGTTCCTTGCTCTTTGGGAGGTCTGACAAGCGCTTCTCCCTTGCCTTCTAGGTTTTGACTTTTACGGGATGGCCTTTGGTGCCTCCATCCTAGTTGAATTTGTCTTGATAAATGACAAAATCGAGCTAAGTGACCTTCTCTTCCACAATTATAACATGCTTTGGATGGCATGGCGCTTGATTTGGGTGATGTGTCCTCTCCTCGCATTTGAAGCATATGATAGGTGGTCTTTCTCCTTCCTTAACAATGGGTCTTTGGTCTTGGCGTCTTTCCATCATTGTTGAATCTCCTTTTCTTGAAATGTCCATTCTTATTGTTTTGTATTTTGATTACCCCAGAAGTGGTTACCATATCTCGGCATTGATTGATTCCTCACGCTTGTTGTCATAGCCGATGACTACTCTCATTTGGTATTATAATTTTCTTAAATTTTGCTCTCTTTTAGTTGCGTTGACTCGTTATCGCGCTCCTTCTTGAGCCCTATTTACAACATCGAATACAAACCACGGTTTATGAGAAATAAGATGTTGGCGTATCTCGACTTGAACCTCTTAAAAACATTAGCGCCATTCTCTCTTCATTATCCACGAGTGGGGCCTTGATGAAGTGATAACTCATAAATTTTGCCTCGTATTGCGACACGGTCGTATTGTTTTTGTTCGACTTGATAAACTCCACCTCCTTCGTATGGCGAATACTTTCGGGAAAGTATTTGTCGTTGAGCGACTCTGGAACTTCTCCCCGAGATATCTTGATCAATGAGGTTGAGTCGTTTCTGGAATTCCACGATGTCGCCTCTCGCATGACATAAAAGCGGTGAAAGGAACCTTTTGCTCCTCGGAGCATCCCGAGACATCAAATATCTTGGTAATCTGCTTTATCCGTACTTTAGCGAAGTGGTTTTGGCTCTCCCTTAAACTCGGTGGTCCCGGCTCCTTGAATTGTTTAGCGGTGGTGCTTGAGAGTTTCGTGTTTCCACCTACGTTTTGGGCGGAAGTCGCTCTGCTTTCTTTGTTGCATAAATTGCATAAAGCCTCACGAACATTTGATCATTCATCATTTTGGTCGGTGTTGTTGTTTGCGTGAGGATTATCGCCTTCACGATGCACATTATCACGATTATTGATATGTGGTGAATCAGCGATCGCTGTGCTCCATTCTTTATTCTCAACATTCTCGGATGTCATTTTTGAATCTTGCCACAAAACAAAAGGTTAATTGACGTATAACAAATTATCCTATCTTACGTGAGACCGATAAAATAGCACATATAAACTTAGGTAGGTAAATACTAGCGAAGGTATTCCCGTCTCTCCCCTCTAGTACTATTCTCACATCTTAGCGGGGATCGTATCCTAAGCTACGATACCTGTTGTGGCGCCCCAAAATTAGGTATACATCACCCATCTTGGGTAGCCACTTACGTAGTGCAGAATTTAAATCTGACTTCTTAATATAAGCGTAGGTGTGCAATCGACATAAAGTTGTGAGTTTGAAAATACAAATATTGTCTACTAGATATTATACAAACTCAAAAAAAAGTCCTCATTACAATTATTATCACCTTTATTTCACGAGAATAGTGGGACTACTAATCTATATCTTGAGGACCATTACTCGTTTCCCAGGCTTCGTCCCGGCTATATTCTCATTTCACGAAGAAACGGTGAAAGAAAGGGTGAGCTCAACTAGCCCGATGAAATATTATGACTAAGATAATGCGAGAATAAATTATCATTAGTCTCAATGATGTTAAGCGATAAAATATAATGAACATCAAGTTTAGCTGCGGCGGAATAATGATCCATTAAAAAAAGTCAGTAGAAAATAAAATCTACTATCTTTTATGATTTAAAGGTTTTTCATCAACTTTATTTATATTTGAGACTCGACTTTAATAAATATTCACATCATCGAATCACCCCACTTTCTGGCCGAGGATATTCTTTAGTATCACGACCACAATTATTCATATGCACTACGGGCGAGAATATTTGTGTATTCATTAATAAGTCGTGATCGTACCAACATTTGTCCATCGATGCTTCTGACCCTTTGAGGATTTTTTACCACATCATTTGTAACATTACGGTCGTGATTACAAGAATAGTCTCTGGTCGTAATCATACCAAGTCCATCCCCATATACTCTGATACGAGATGACTTTCAAAAAAAATATAAACATGAGGATGATGACAATGATATAAAATTGATAAAACAAGTTCAAAATTATTTATCGAGGAATTGATAACGTCAATTATCGACATAATCTTTGTTTTGTAGAGTAAAATTCAAGAATGATCGGAAGAATATTTCCATGAAAGATCTTTGGATGAAAGCGCAAATATCGAGGATATTCCACTAATTTCATGGAGTATAGAAGTGAAGTTTTAACTTATTTGGGTATAATAAAGAATGGAATAACAAAAGAAATCACCGTAAATGCGATAGGCCCGCGCATGGCGAGGTTATTCAGCGAGAATAATAAATAACGGAACGGTCGGTAAAATCGCCTGCAAACGAGGATGTTCAACGAGAATAATAAAGATGGAACGGATTCGGCGTAAAAAAAACACGAGAGCGAGGATATTCAAGCGAGAATAATAAAAAAGCGGAACCCGGTCGGTGTAAAACACCTGAGACGAGGATGTTCAGCGAAGAATAATAAAAAAGCGGAACCGGTCGGTGTAAAAACCACCAGACGAGGATGTTCAGCGAGAATAATAATAAAAAAGCGGAACCCCGGTCGGTGTAAAAACACAGACGAGGATGTTCAGCGAGAATAATAGAAGAATGTCACCAAGTATATAGGGTAAACCAGCGTATCGAGGTTATTCAGAGAATAATAAGCGATGGAATAACAACAGTTCTCTTCATGAATAAGAAAGAATAACACCCCTTACTTTTGGTAGGAGATTGAATCTTTACTGCGGTGGTGTAGTAACAAAATACTCTTCTTCTTTCTCTCTTATTCTCTCTATACTTTCTCTCTCTATAAGCTTGAATGAATTAAGTGAAAAATAATGAAGCCCTAGGCCTCTCTATTTATAGAAGATTTCTAGCTTAGCTTTTCTTAGTGTGAAAAAGCGAGTGGCAGCGATTTGGTGATGTGAAAAGAAAAGTGGTTTGGCCTTTGTAATGTGAAGCGACAAGTGGTTCGGCGCTTTTGTAATGTGAAGCGACAAGTGGTTCGGCGACGTAATGGTAAGCGTAATTACTATTATTACTTTGAAGGTAAATACTATTGTGAAGGTACGGTATACTATTCCTAGGTAAAGGTAATTACTATTGTGAAGGTAATACTATTGGCGAAGGTAATTCTTATTATTGAAGGTAATTACTATTGTGAAGGACTATTAGATGATGATATATGGGCCCCCGTAAAATAATCAAACTTACTATTGTGAAGCGTCTCTTGATGATGACTCTTTATATACATCAAAGATTGAATAAATATTACCATCGATTAAGTAAAAAATCATTTTTTTTTTAATCGACACATATTTAATCTTTCAACAATTATTAATCATTTATAACTTGTCGTCTCGATTATTGATTTAATCTTTATAACATATTATCTGAGATGATCTTTGTGTGATAATTGAATCGATAATATAAGAGATATGATCGACAATTCTTTGTGTGATAATTGAGCATAGGTGAGTGACTTCTCACGTAAGCATCGATAATCAATCTAGTGTCTCTCTCTTATCTGACTCTGGCGCGTATTCTTGTACTTTTACTACCTTAGGGTAGTTCAGCGGTTTTAACGGTAACACCTCGTAGTTATTTTTATAAAATATTTTTGTCGTTTTCTCAATCAAGACAATAATTACATTGTGGGGTCCACTGATGATTGAGTAGTTATGCGAATATTCCCTAACAAAAAGAATATTCCCAGAGCAAAGCGAATATTTTATAACAACTTGCATACTTTTTGCAAAATTTATAAATATTACCCCTGACTATAACATTATATCAAATTTATTCCATAATATTCAAAAATAATATTTATAGAAAATTCATCTTTATTTATAAAAGTTGGGGTCTTTCTGTTAAGAAGCGGATACAATTGATATAGAAGTAAGATAAGATTTCTTATTATTATTAGGTGCACCAAAATCTCTCTTGATTTTCTTCAGAGAATTTCTAGAATTAATTGCATAAGATCTGTTTGATGACCTTGAAATAATATGATAATTATGTAATTATCTTCATTGATATTGTCAATAATATAATTATTCAACGGAATATTTGAATAGATAATTGAGGAATAATAAATATCAAATTATAATTGAGTATTACCTCGCATTAGATTGAGATTCGAACAAAAATGAGTATTACTTCTACGTAATTGTTATTGAAGATAATTTATATAGTAAAATTTTATAGATTTGAGAATATAAAAAATATAAATTGATGATATATTGTACAATGTATTTAAGAATATATTCTAAACGAATAATATAAACCAAATTAGATATTCAATGAATAAAACTATAACATTATCATCCACACCATAATTATTCAAAATATATACCGAAAATTAATCTTTATTCGGAATAAATATTATCTTCTGACCTCCCTTACATTATGTGAATAATTCTTTGATAAATTGTCGTGGTATCTTGATTCAAAATGCCTTATATCTTGGTTTCTTGAAATATTTCATTACTTGAAGCGTGAATATGATCCTTATTTTTTTTAGCAAATTCATTTCATTTAATGAAATGAGCATTATGCTAAATTCTATTTAATTTAATGTGGTTGGTTATTCAACATATTTACATTATGTGAAAAATGTTATTAAAAGAGATTGATATCACTAGAAATGTAAATACTTGATAAGGATAAAAAAGCGATTTGTTAATTACATGAAAATAACGGTCCATTAAATAATTAACATAATGATCCTTGATATGATATAGGAATTCATCTATAAAAATTGCTTAGTAGAAAAATATTCTTTTTATGATAAATCACATAATTGTCATTGTATATTATCGATAAAATCAATTATTTCGATTTATGTCAAAAGTTATCGATACTTTGTTTGATAAAATTTGATATATATGTTGCAATATGTCGACCATTGATTTGGATTTGCGATAATTTGGGTTTGATATATATGTTGCAATTTGGGTTTAATAAAATTTGGATTATGTTTAGGTATAGCTGAGTAGTATATATATTTGTTATTTAACTGAATTTAAACAAATTTCGCCGTAATTAATCAACATTTAATTAATTTGAATAAAGCATTTAATTAATTTAAGATAGTAAAATTTAAATAAATTAAATATTATAATATAGTATAATACAAATACAAATAAAATAAATATAATTAAACCGAGTAGCACTTACTAAGTTAAATAAAATTAAAATAAAATAAAATAAAATACAATTAAATACAATTAATAACTAAGGAACATTTGTTTATTTGGGATGCGATATAATATAATACAATTAAATACAATTAATAACTAAAGAACATTTGTTTAGCTGAGATGCGATATAATATAATACAATTAAATAAAATTAAGTACATTTAAATACAATTAATAACTAAGTAGCATTTGCTTAGTTGGGATGCAATTTTCAATAAACTAAGTAGCACTTACTTAGTTTTTCATTGGCAAAATAAACTAAGTAGCATTTACTTAGTTTGAATGATATGATTTGGTTCCCAAAATAAAATATGGGAACCAGATCATATCGTTCAAACTAAGAAAATGCTATATATTTAGTTTATCTTGATGAAGCCATACATACTTTGGAGGTGTCAACTTAGAAACCCGTTCGACATTCACTTATTAGGAGTGAATGTCGAATAGTCCCCAGTTTGGGAGTGTTACTAGATGTTATGTCTCTCACTTAGGTCGGTGCCAATGCACAGGGTGCGTTTTTATAAGTTTTGAGGAACTTTCATATGGTGTCTCTACATGTTCTCCGAGTGCATACTTAGACTAAGTTTTCTTGGTCTATTTCGTGTACTTGGAGACCATAGGGAGGTGCTGCTGAAAATTTCTAAAAATAGTAGGAACGTGCTTAAGATTGGCACTAGTGAGGAGACGCATCCAGGAACGGGATAGAAGCCTAACCCCTGTGGAATGGAGATATAAACTAGGTAAACTAAATTTCATGCTTGGACCACATTCATGATTATTCTTGATCTAATTGGGTATTTATTCAATTAAAGATGGATGCCGATCGGAGTTGGATGTACCGTAGGATAAAGATTGATGGGAGGGGATTAGTTGATGCGTACCGTGACGGGGTGTCTAATTTTATGAACAAAGCAATAGAACATACTGATGATCTGAACGGAAAGATGAGATGCCCGTGTCTCAAGTGTAAGAATATGATATGGAAGACTGTCAATGAAGTGAAATTTGACTTATATTCACGTGGGTTTGTGGATGGGTATTCGGTATGGATTCATCACGAGGAATCAGTTGAGTTTAGAGAACTGTCAGACAGTACTGTAGACCAGTCAGATAACTATGATGTCGTGGAGATGTTGGTAGATGCGTATGGCCCTACGAATATTGACTGGGCTGAAAATGAGCCTGCGTCAAGCAGTGCTGATCAACAAAAGCCAAATGATTCAGCAGCTGCCTTCTACAAAGATGTTATCTGAATCAGGGACCCCATTGTATCCTGAACACGACAAGCACACCAGGCTTTCTGTAGTGATGAAGCTTTTACACTACAAGAATGAGCATGACTGCAGTGAGAGAGGATTCAATAATTTGGTTGCTATTTTCAGGGAGTTCTTACCTAAGGATAATACCTTGCCCGCGAGTTACTATGAAGTTAAGAAGATGGTTAAGGGGTTGAATCTTGGGTATGAGAAGATCGATGCTTGTGAGTAGGACTGTATGTTATACTATGGGGAGGACAAAGATAAGGTGCAGTGTGATATATGCAATTTGCCTCGGTACAAAATCACAAAATGTGGGGGGAAGGAGAAACATGTTCCGAAGAAGATATTACGGTACTTTCCTCTTGCGCCGAGGTTGCAACGTCTATTCATGTCTTCGCATACTGCACCCCGTATGTGTTGGTATAGGACAAGGGACGTCGTCCCTGGTCAGCTTACTCACCCAGCAGATGGAGATGAGTGGAAGAATTTTGATGCTAATTTTCCATAATTTGCCAACGATGTTAGGAATGTCAGGCTTGGCATGGCTACCGATGGATTTTGTTCGTTTATTAATTTTAGTCAGCCATACTCTGTTTGACCAGTGATTATGGTAGCTTACAATCTTCCACTGTAAATGTGCATGAGGGATCCGTATCTTTTCTTGACTTTACTAATACCGGGGGATAAGAGTCCTAAAAAAGACATCAACGTGTACCTTAGACCGTTAGTCGATGAACTTAAGATGTTGTGGGAAACAGGGGTTCAGACTTTTGATAAATCTGTCGGGCAGAATCTGTCGTTCCAGTTGATGTCGGCTCGTCTGTGTAGGTTTCAACTATCACTTATATATGTTCAATCGCGATGATATCAATTAAAATATTCTTAATAAATTTTGTATTCTAGTATTATGGATCCTATAGCTAAGGCGCCATGTGACATGCCATCACTGGCGCATCTCCTCTTTGGATGCATGCGATTTGCTTAAGACTCAGCTACGATGCTTAGGCTTCATGGTGACAGTGTTGCGGGAGTTTTACGTAAGTCGAATTACATATATTAAATCAAGGTTCATGTTATTTAAATATTGTTCAAATAATTAATTATATGTATGTTATGTCTATTTGATAGAGATACTATAGATACGAGACCGAAATCACTGAGGCGGATGGTGACGTGTAGATTATCATTGCCCACATCTCGAAGAATTATGCCTACTATTGCACGAGATGCGACGGGAGAGGCGATCCGGCGATAGAAAAATCGTAGGGGGACTACTTTATGAGATCATCACCGCCGTAAGAAGATCGAGATCGGTACGGGTTTGCGATGTAATGCGTCTTTGGGATGATGTTGCATTCAAGACCAAGTCAGAGTAGATGAAGAAGAATCGAGGTAAGTCATGAGTTGTACACCTTACGGCTCGCAATGATCGTTTGAGGAGGTTAAAGCGGTATGTATTTATCTTTAGTTTAGTTTAATATTAAACTGCAACTATAGTAATTTAAGTTGATATTATTTAATGTATATGATTTAGGCCATGCGGAGTAGCTTGGGCCGACCTCCTACTATGATGGAGTTCTGGGATAGAGTCCATACGCCGAAGGGCTCTACTTCGGGGTCGACGATGTCTCCAGCAGCACTACCTATACGGATAATACATTTACTATAATAAATATTATTTAGGATAATATTACGTAAGTTATATGATGATACCAAATAAATTACAGGAGCGGTTTAAGAAGATCCGCCGCCAACAGATAAGCGAGGAGTCAGCAGTTGCTAGGGGCGATCTTTGAGACGTTAGATTCCACCGTCTCTCGCCTCGAGATTAGTTTATCTCGGAGACGAGGAGAGACTCTTTGGGTCGCGTCTCAGGATACTCCCACTAGTACTAGCGGTCGGTATCGAGTGTTGGGGTTACCGAGGATACTAGCCTATACACTGCCAGGAGGTATAATATTTTTAGTTTATTTCTTGTTTATGAATAAAGAAAATTCGCCATATTATTCATGTTATATTTATTTTTGTAGGCTTTAGCTTGGTCAAGGTCTGCGTCAAGGAGCCTAATGGGACCATCACATCTGGTATTTGGCTTAGATGATGCTTTGTCCCGGCGATGTTATGGGGTGCGGTGTCGGAGAGGTTTGAGACCGATCCCATTGTTCCATCGTCGAGGACCTTCCGGTAGTTCTCGCCTCCATCATCGACTTGCGCAGACGTTGTATTTGGTGCCACCGCCGAGAATCATCTGGTATCCCAAGTAGTGGGTCGTGATACGCGATGAGATTGTTCGGATGGCGGTTACCTTAGTCGAGGACGCGTTTGGGCCGATGTTGAGTCAGCCCTCGACTGCTTAGGTATACTATTCGTTTTAAATTCAAATATATATTTTGCATGTAATTTAATTTTCATTTAGTTATCTTTAACTGAATCATATATATGGACTAATGAGTTGCATTATATTATATCAATAGGGTGACGAGCGGACTGTCGAGCGGGATGACGATGGTGGCGATTTTCATACTCCAGAGCAGCGTCGACGCCCGCCCAATGATCCTCCTCATACCAGGGGCTCTACTAGTTTTACTTAGTTAAATTCGTTTAATTTGTAGTTTACATTATTTTTGATGTATTGTAGTTTAAACCTTGGCATTTAGTTTAATTTAGCTTAATTAGATGTTTGATATACATTAGTTTAGATTAATGGGATGTTTTTGACCTTTTTACTTATCATTTAGTTGGTTTTTTACATATTGTCGGCCTTGGTAATTGTAATTCGTGTTATTGGTTATATTGTTAGCTTGTGTATGTGTATGTGCTGTTGAAGGTTATATTGTTAGCTTGTGTATGTGTATGTGCTGTTGGAGGTTATATTGTTAGCTTGTGTATGTGTATGTGCTGTTGGAATACAGGTACAGGTACAAGATGTCGGTTAAATCCCTGGATATTGCAAAAACAAATAAAATATTTAAAAAAAATCATTATTCTCGACGAAATAGTACTATTATCGACGAAATTCCGTCGGAAATAAGAACTCCCCCTATTTTTGCCATGCTAACACGTGTCATGATTATCACCGACTGAATACTATCGACCGAATATTTTCAGTCGGACATATAGTACCCTCGACCGAATATTCAGTCGATGATAAGTCCGTCGAGGTTAAGTATCCCCGACCGAAAGATCGACGGACTTAATTTCGACTTGCTTATATACGACCGAATTTCCGACTGAACATTCCGTCGAAAATAAGATTAACCTCGACGGAATATGCTTATTACCGACGGAAGATTCCGTCGGAAATAACCCTTTTTGTTGTAGTGTTTTCAATTACTGAAGACAACGTATGAATGTATAATGCTCTAGCTACCCCTAGCATTATGAGGTTTTAACTATACATTAGTTCCCTTCTAGCTCCTACCTTCAAGCCTGCTTAAGAGTTTTAACACTAACATACCATAATGTACACCTTATAAGCCAACTATTACAATAGGAAAAATCACATCAAGGATATAACAATTTTGAAAGAAAACTCTTAAATCACAACTATAAATACATTTAGAACATATTATGGTATATAGAAAAGCATTTTTTTGTGGGTAGGGGGGATCATAAGCTACTATAACAATCAAAAAGCTATAAATTAGCATTTTAAAACTTAACAACCTGAAATTACCAAAATTTACCCGAGATCAATCTTTTAATGAAAAAAATAAAATCAAAATTTTCTCTCCTCTTTCTTCCTTATTGTGAATAATAAGGTGTTAATTTGATATAATACTTTGGTTATGGGTGAAATCTGAAAATTTTGCAAAATAAGCAAGTGGTTATAAAATATTCATTAATTGTGGGGAATATTTCGTTTGGTCGTGGAATATTCTTGTTACGGGGAATATTAAATAATGGCCGGTGTGACCATTTGTGGGCCCATAACGGATACTTGTCGGATGAAGAAAGCGAAAGTTTGGGTTGTTATAAATAATGGCGTAGTTATTTACGAATTAAAATTTATTGGAATACCCAAATTGGTTAAAATCTGATGTCTGGCGTGGTTGCCTGCGATGCTTTGCGGTATTGCATGATATTGTTGAATTATTGATCCTTACGTGAAAGGCTTTACTCGATAATTATCACGATAATTCTTATTCGATATTTTATTTTATTGATTGATAATTTGCGTTGATATTTTATATTATTGTTGTTCGATAATTGTCAACATGCATCGTATATCTCCATTATCGGATCAATAATTCATATTATTTGAATAATATTATTAGATAGCATTATTGGCAATGTCTAGAAAGTTACATCGAGGAGAGGTTTGGTCACCTAATTCTTGGCGCCGATGAGGAGAAATCCTTATCGGAAAGCCCCTCTTTCACAGGAGCGACTGGTTGTCATAAATGTGATTACGTAATATTATTTGTGAATAATTAATTATTGATTCATATGATAAGGAAATATTTATTTTATGTGGATATAAATGATGGATTTATTTATGTGGTTATTAATGAAGGAATTAATCTTTGAGATGTTTTATCGGTATTTTTGTCGGATTGGAAGTATTTAAAAATCATCAGTTTGTGGATTTGGGTATTTTTACATTTGGAATTTGGAAAAACTCAAAGCTACAAAGTTGTAGAAATTGATTTCGTGTGGAATGGACATAAAATTCGTATTTTTTACGATAAACGGGCTATTTTCTATGAATTATTAAAGTTTCTGATTATTGTTTAAATGATAAAACATTTTGGAAAATTCTAGAATTGGTTGGTGAGAAATGTGCTCAATTGAATTTCAAATGTGGTGGGTGGCAATAGTAACAGGTAAAGCCATCAGGTAGCAGGTTAGTCTTCTATGGCGTTCTAAGCATTTTCCTATAAATAGGGTGCTTAGTTAGAATTGAAAATCACACCAGAATTCATAAGTTTTCTCTCTTTCTCTCTCTATATTATCGAGTGTATTCTTGTGAGTATTTTGATACTTTGAGTGTTGCTATACGGTGCAAGTTCCTTCAGCACTATATCCAGTATTCCAGCCAGAAGTATTATCTTTTTGAGGTAAGGGATGTTATTTTCTTCGTAAGTGATATTATTTCTTGATATCATTATCTTAGAAATATTTTTTGGAACTTTTTATCAAATTTGGAACTTTTCATGTCGGGGTTACTATTCATGAGTTACTATTCACGAGTTACTATTCATGAGTTACTATTCACGAGTTACTATTCACGAGTACTATTCACGAAGCATGATGATTTTTCTTGTGGAATTTCTATCTTTTGGTGTCGGAGTTACTATTCACGTATCGACCTTTATTCACGAATCTTATTCACGACACTTATTCATAGAAAAAATGAAATTTTCTTCTTTTTATCCAAGGTGTCTATTATGGTTACTATCTTTGATTGTATCCATGTTTTGATCTTTATTCTTGAATTTTGCTTCAAAATTGGTTATTATGAAGTATTATTGATCTTGGATAAATTATGTCTGAATATCTAATATTTGTTATTTTGTTTCCTTTGGATTCGTTCCTTTAAAATATTTTTCATCATCCTCGGTCCTAAATGATGATATTCTTGAATATCTTTGGCACTGTAGTGCAAAGATGAATGATTAAGCGATGAATATCTTTGGCTTTGTAGTGCAAAGATGAATGATTACCTAATGAATATCTTTTTGGCCGTAGTGCAAAGATGAGCAGTGTTGAGATGAACATGACCCATTTGGTGATACAAATGAATATCTTTGGCCATGGTGCAAAGATGAATATTTGATTAAAGATGTGTATTGATTGATGTTACGAGGATAAAATATTGATGATGGACTTTTAAATTCATAGAAGATAGTAGAATTCTTTCTCTACTTGACTCTTACAATGGATTGCTTATTCATTGCGAGTTGTTGATCTAAAACTTGTTTGTCTATTATATTTTATGATTTTCCTGTTGAAGACTAATGATAATTTGTTGTATATTATCTTAGTCATAATATTTTCTTCTTGGGCTAGTTGAGCTCACCCTTTCTTTCTTTATTCTCTTGAAGAAATGAGAATATAGATGGGACTAGTCGGGGAATGGATTGATTGACGGTCGGATGGTTGCATTAGTAGTCCTCACTATTACGTGAAATAGCGTATCAATAATTGTAATGAGGACCCCTTTTGAGTTTTTATATCATCTATTAGACAATAGTTGTATTTAAACTCACGATTATATGTGTTATCGTATTTTGCCACGACAATTGTATTCTTGAAGTTGTATTTGTTTTTTTGTACCATGTATTTGGCGACTCGAGAATGGGTTGGATGGAATGGACCTATTTTGGGGGTAAATCGCGGTTAATATCAAAGCTTAGGGATATGATCCTGGTGAGATGTGAGACAAGAACTAGGAGGGAGAGATGGGGAATTCCTTCGCTAGTATGACTACTAAGTTTATTTGGTATTTATTTATTTGGTTGGTCGAGTATAGGGATAATATGTTAATTTGTTTAATTAACCCTTGTTTTATGGCGGTATTTAAGAATGGCATGGGAAATATTAACGATGGAGTGAATGAGGCGGTGGAGACACCTTTAATCATACACCGGGATAATGTGCATCGGGAAGACAATATTCCTCGGTAAACAAAACACTCTACCGAGCAAATGATGAATGATGGGAATGTTTAGGAGCTTTATGAATTCATGCAACATCGAACGAGAGAGACTCGTATTCAAAATATGTGGTGGAAAGTGATAGCAGCCCACGGTTGGTCATGCTTAAGCAGTTCAAGGAGTTGGGACCCGGAGTTTTTGGGAAAGCGAGAACCACTTACGGCGGAGAGCGTGGATAAAGCGAGATCACCAAGATATTTGATGTCTTGGGATGTTTCGAGGAGCAAGGTTCCTTTGCCACCTTTATATTGCGAGGAGAAGCGGATTCTTGGTGGGAATCGGTAAAGCGTATTCAAATCTGCCGCCCTTGAAGATGTCTTGGGAGAAGTTCAAGAATTGTTCAACGACAAGTACTTTCCGAAAGTATTCGTCACATGAAGGAGGTTGAGTTCATCAAATTTGGAGCAAAACAATATGAGCGATGTCGCGATCTGAAGCTAAGTTTACGGAGTTATCCCGATTTGCATCCCATTTGGTTGATAATGAGGAGCGAATGACACGAATGTTTCTGCGAGGTTTGAAACCGAAATCGTCGATACCTCATTTCTCACAAACTTTGTTTATATTAGGATGTAGTGAATAGGGCTCGATTATTGGGTAGCGATAATGAGCCAACCCAATAGAAGGATAACGAGCAGCAACAACGATAATAATAAATCGTGCGGTGGCAATGGTCATCGTGAACAATGATAACCATCGTGGAAGAAATTATCATGCGAAATGGTAACCACTTGGTGGTAATCATGGCGAATAATAGAAGAAATGATTCAAGTGGAAATTTCAAGAAGAAGATTTAACGATGGCGGGAAGGCGTAAACAACAACACTGACACCACTGACAAATTCTAGGGGAGAGAAGCGACGTATCGAGTTAGATCTTCTGAGATCACGGAGAGGAGGGACATATAAGTCAAAGCTGTTCACTGACTTTCAAGATATGTTTTAGTTATGGAAAAAAGCGGTCACATAGCTCGATTTTGTCACATAGCGAAATCAAGTCCGAGTTGGGGCGGTGGCACCAAAGGTGGATCTGGACAAAACAAAAGTCGGTGGTTTCGGGAAGAGCGTTTTTTCGTGACTTCTCAAAAAGCGAGTAACGACGAAGTTAGCACAGGTTAGTTAATTATAAATTCTTGTGAAGTCTATACCTTATTAGATCTGGGTTCTACCCATTATTTTATCTCTCTTGCTTGCGCTCGATGTTTAAATTTAACTAGAAGAAGTTAGACTTTGACTTATCGATTGAAACCGTTAGTAGAAACCTTCATTTCATGTGTTATCCAAGTCTTGGATGAGAGTCGCGATTTTAAATGATATTTCTATTGTTAATAAATCTCGGCGTATTCTCGAAGGACTTCTTAGCCTACCCCTAGAGTGTGAAATCGAATTTTGTATTGACCCCGATACAAAACCCATTTCTAAAACCCTTAAATATTTCTTCAACTAAAATGAACATATAATGCGCCAAAGAGCGTTGGCTCGAAATTTATTGAAGATTACGATCGTACCATTCAATACCATCGTGGGAAAGCGAGCGTGGTAGTGGTGAGCGCGTTGAGTAGAAGATCATATCGTTTTCTGAGTGCGGCGTTGTTAACAAAAACCCATTTTATATAACTTACAAATGATGAAGATAGAGTTAAAGACTCTAGGGACCCCGTGAAGATAACGAATATCTGAGTAGAATCGACTTTAATCGATAAAGTTAAAATCGCTCAAGCTACACCTTTGGGTGATGAATATAAAGAAGAAGGTGCGAGAATCGTTATTCTAGAAGTAAGAGTCGATGAAGAAGAAAGCTCAAGCCTTGATTTATTTGAAATCCTCGATCAAGTAGGAAGCTGTGGGCTATAGACTCGCCTTAACGCTAAGTATATGCGGCGTGTTCATGCGTTTTTCACGTATCGATGTTACATAAATATGTGGACGACCCAAACCACATTATTGCGTTAGAACCAGACGAGATAGGCGAAGATTTAACGTACGAGGAGGTACCTGTCAAGATCTTGGATAGGAAAGAGCATGTCCTACACACGAAGGTTATACCACAAGTTAAGTTTTGTGGAAGAACCATGTTATTGAAGAAATGACTTGGGAGTTGGAATCGAAATGAAAGCGAGGTATCCTCACTTTTTGAAACACAGTGCGTCGTCGTCGATTTCGAGGACGAAATTTCATAAGGAGGGAGGTTGTAAGACCCCAATTTTTTATGAATAAAATCAAATTTCCTCTATTTATTATTGTGAATAATAAGGTGTTAATTTGATATAATACTTTTGGTTATGGGTGAAATGTGAAAATTTTGCAAAATAAGCAAGTGGTTATAAAATATTCATTATTGTGGGGAATATTCGTTTGGTCGTGGAATATTCTTTTGTCGGGGAATATTAAATGCTGCAATGGTATGACCATTTGTGGGCCCCATAATGGATAGCTGTCGGATGAAGAAAAAAAGACAAAATTAAATAATGGCGTAGTTATTCTGAATTAAAATTTGTTGGAATACCCGGTGGTTAAAATACGATGTCTGGCGTGGTTGCCTGATGCTTTACGGTATTGCAGTATTGTTGAATTATTGATCCTTACGTGAAAGGCACTACTCGATAATTGTCACGATAATTCTTATTTAATATTTTATTTTATTGATTGATAATTCTTTGCGTTGATATTTTATATTATTGTTGTTCGATAATTGTCAACTTACGATATCTCCATTATCGGATCGATAATTCATATTATTTGAATAATATTATTAGATAGCATTATTGGCGATGTCTAGAAAGTTACATCGAGGAGAGAGTTTGGTCACCTAATTGCGCGCTTGATGAGGAGAAATCCTTATCGGAAAGCCCCCTCTTTCACAGGAGGAGCGACTGGTTGTCATAAATGTGATTACGTAATATTATTTGTGAATAATTAATTATTGATTCATATGATAAGGAAATATTTATTTTATGTGGATATAAATGATGGATTTATTTATGTGGTTATTAATGAAGGAATTAATCTTTGAGATGTTTTATCGGTATTTTTGTCGGATTAGAAGTATTTAAAAATCATCCAGTTTGTGGATTTTGGGTATTTTACATTTGGAATTTGGAAAAACTCAAAGCTACAAAGTTGTAGAGAATTTGATTTCGTGTGGAATGGACATAAAATTAGTATTTTTTACGATAAGCGGGCTATTTTCTATGAATTATTAAAGTTTACGATTATTGTTTAAATGATAAAACATTTTGGAAAATTCTAGAATTGGTTGGTGAGAAATGTGCTCAATTGAATTTCAAATGTGGTGGGTGGCAATAATAGTAGTGAGTAAAGCCATCGGTAGTGAGTTAGTCTTCTATGGCGTTCTAAGCATTTTCCTATAAATAGGGTGCTTAGTTAGAATTGAAAATCACACGAATTCATAAGTTTTCTCTCTTTCTCTCTATATTATCGAGTGTATTCTTGTGAGTATTTTGATACTTTGAGTGTTTGCTATTATATGGTGCAAGTTCCTTGACTTTATATCAGTATTCGGACCCGAAGTATTATCTTTTTGAGGTAAGGGATGTTATTTTCTTCGTAAGTGATATTATTTCTTGATATCATTATCTTGAAATATTGGTTGGAACTTTTTATCAAATTTGGAACTTTTCATATCGGGGATTACTATTATGAGTTACTATTCACGAGTTCTTATTCATGATTACTATTCACGAGTTACTATTCACGAGTACTATTCACGAGCGTGATGATTTTTTTCTTGTGGAATTTCTATCTTTTGGTGTCGAGATTCTTATTCACGTATCGGCCTTTATTCACGTATCTGACCTTATTCACGAATCTGACTTTATTCATTGAAAAATGAAATTTTCTTCTTTTTATCCAAAGTGTCTATTATGGTTACTATCTTTGATTGTATCCATGTTTTGATCTTTATTCTTGAATTTTGCTTCAAAATTGGTTATTATAGTATTATTGATCTTGGATAAAAGCTATGTCTGAATCTCTAATATTTGTTATTTTGTTTCCTTTGGATTCGTTCCTTTAAAATATTTTTCATCATCCTCGGTCCTAAATGATGATATTCTTGAATATCTTTGGCTTGTAGTGCAAAGATGAATGATTAAGCGATGAATATCTTTGCTTTTGTAGTGCAAAGATGAATGATTACCTAATGAATATCTTTGGCGTAGTAGTGCGAAGATGAGCAGGTGTTGAGATGAACATGACCCATTTGGTGATCAAATGAATATCTTTGGCCATGGTGCAAAGATGAATATTTGATTAAAGATGTGTATTGATTGATGTTCTGAGGATAAAATATTGATGATGGACTTTTAAATTCATAGAAGATAGTAGAATTCTTTCTCTACTTGACTCTTTAATGGATTGCTTATTCAGCTGCGATTGTTGATCTAAAACTTGTTGTCTACATTATATTTTATCAGTTTTTCTAACAATATTGAAGACTAATGATAATTTGTTGTATATTATCTTAGTCATAATATTTTCTTCTTTGGGCTAGTTGAGCTCACCCTTTCTTTCCAATTTTTTCTCTTGAGGAAATGAGAATATATTTGGGACTAGTCGGGGAATGGATTGACGGTCCCGGATGGTTGCATTAGTAGTCCTCACAAATTATTACGTGAAATAGCGTATCAATAATTGTAATGAGGACCCCTTTTGAGTTTTTTATATTATCATTAGACAATAGTTGTATTCAAACTCACATTATATATGTTATAAGTATTTTACGACGACGATTGTATTCTTGAAGTTGTATTTTTTTTGTACCATGTATTTGGCGACTCGAGAATGGGTTGGATGGAATGGACCTATTTTGATGATGATCCATGCATGGTAGCGAAGCACACCCTGACCGACTTTTCTATCTCCCTTCAACGTCTCCTCTCTCTCTTCTCCTCATAATTTAGTAGTTCTCATCTCTCTCTCTCTCTATATATATATATATATATATATATATATATATATATATATATAGTCGGATCAAGTCATACCCTTTATCTTACTCACCGTGCTCACCCCCCTTTGGCGGCGGTTTCGGTATCTATTAACGATATCTATACTTTTAGCGACGCTATATGTTGTCCGTCGCTAAAAGTATAGACGACGGTTGTATGACCGAAACCGTCGCCTAAAAGGGGTAAGCACAGGTGAGTAAGATAAGGGGTATTCACTTGATCCTTGCTTTATATATATATATTAAAAATCTTATTTGAGATGGAGTAGAATCTTATTAGGATTAGGATTATATATTAAAAATATTATTTGAGATAGAGTATAATCTTATTAGGATTAGTATAATTGCATCAGATTTCAAAACACACATCATATCATCTAAAATAAACTACAACAACTATATGCATAATCCAACTTCAAATTAACACAATAGGAGTCACCAAATTGCACACAAATATAAATGCTACAAATTCAAAAAAAACTGCTAAAATATATGTTTTTCAATTGTTTTGTTTTTTCTTACTCCTAAATCAAAGATATTAAAAACTGTAATATGAAGATATCAAATCCCAAGCTTAAAATTAAGCCATAATCTCCTAACAGCTATTTAGCCATGCACTGATTAGGCATCAAAATAGAGCATTGTAATATATAAATCATAATGTAAAACTAAAACTCACTATATACTTGAGAGGCCTCTCTACTTGGTACCAATTGGTTTTAAGATGGATATTTCAACATATACAATTATAATTTCACACATGACCTAGCTATGCTTACATTACATTCCAGTATGATTATAATCTTATGCCCCAAATTAAATAGTATTATAATCATTTTAATATGAATTAAGTAAATTAGTAAGCTAAAAAATGGAAAGAAATACACTATATTATAAAAAAAATATGTGAATTTTCATTACTTGAAATCATCTTCATCGAAAAATTCTGGAATCAATACAAATCACGTAACAATGTGTGTTTTTTTTGGTAGAATAGTGGAATTGGAGTTGCAGCAAAGATTTTGAACTATATGGTATTCATTCCAATTCCAATCAAGGTTGCTATGTTACCTACCAAAATCACATACGGTCAATAAAAAATAAAAAAATGGCAAAAAACACTTTTTCACCACTGTGGTTGTAGTGTTTTAAGCAATTAGCCACTGTGCTCTTAAAATATTCAATTAGCCCACTGTACTTTTTAAAAATGTTCAATCAGGCCATTCGGTCCAATTTCTTGGACGGATGTCAAATAAATTACACACATGCCACTGAAAAAAATTCAAAGAATAATTATTTTCTGATGTGGCAACACAAAAAAAATAATAAAATAAATTCATTGATTATGTGGCTTTTTTTCTTTTCCTTTTATCTCTTTTCCAAATATTACAAATAATATATCAAAAATTTTATATCAATGAGATCTATTACAACATTATATTAATTTCTACAAAATTAAAATAAAAAATCATTAATTACGTGGTAAAAAATAATTAAAATAATAATAAAATTGAAATAAATATTTTAATTCATTTTCTTTATTTGTATTCTTTTCCTTATCTCTTTTCCTTTTTTTTTAATAATTATTTTTTATTTTAAAATTAATACTAATATATATATATATATATATATATATATTAATGATATAAAAAAGGTAACTACATAATTAACATAAAATAAAAAATTTGATACAATTAACAAAAATTAGATAACCAAATGACATAATAATTAAAATTAATTATACAATCAAAACCACATTATTTTTTTTATAATTTATTCTTTTCCTTTATCTCTTTTCTTTTCTTTTCTTTTAATTATTTTAATTTTAAATAATACAAATAATCAAAATATTCATCTCCATAAATTCAATCGTCCCCCATTTTTTTTCTGTCAAAATCAAGCCTCTAAATTATACCCAAATTGAACTGAAAATTAATAGATCTAGCATCATTCTCTTTGAAATGGAATCCTCGGTCCTTCAATTAAACGCCTTGAAGACTTTGAACCACCGAAAAAATCAAAGCAGTAGTGAGGATAAAGCTCACACTCCATGGATTAAGGCGAGTTAAGCGAGAACCACTTTGACCATCACAAATTCCAACATAGTAACCAATTCATCATTACAGAGTGACATGGAATTTTGGCCATTTAAGGTCATTCATGGTCCTCAAGGGAAACCATTGATTTTTGTCAGTTACAAAGGTGAGGAGAAGCAATTTTCAGCGGAGGAGATCTCCTCTATGGTTCTAGTGAAGATGAAGGAGATTGCAGAAGAGTATCTCCTCTATGGTTCAACGTAGGAGATCTTGTGACGCCCCCAAAATTAGGTATACATCACCCATCTTGGGTCGTCAGATACATGGTACAGAATTCAAATACAACTTACTAATACAACGGTCGTGTACAATACGACAAACATAAACTGTGAGTTTGAACACAAATATTATCTTCTAGAGATTATACAAACTCAAAAGGAGTATTCATTACAATTATTATCACACTATTTCACAGAATAGTGAGGACTACTAATGCTATCCTCTAGACCATCACTCCGTTCCCCGACTCGTCCCACTATATTCTCATTTCAAGAGAGCGGTGAAAGAAAGGGTGAGCTCAACTAGCCCAAGAAGAAATATTATGACTAAGATAATGCGAATAAATTATCATTAGTCTCCAACAATGTTAAAGCGATAAAATATAATAGACATCAAGTTTAACTACTGGTGAACAAGCAATCCATTAAAAGAGTTAAGTAGAAAATAAAATCTACTATCTTTTATGATTTAAAAGGTTTTTCATCTTTGTTATATTGAGACTCGATTTTAATAAATATTCCACATCATCGAATCACCCCCTTTTCTGACGAGGATATTCTTTAGTATCACGACCACAATTATCCATGCACTACGGGCCAAGAATATTTGTGTATTCATTAATGGTCATGATCATGCCAACAACTGTCCATCAATGCACTACGGACCAATGAGAACTTTTACCACATCATTTGTAATATTATGGTCATGATTACACCGAATAATCCCTGGTCATAATCATACCAAGTCCATCTATGCACTACAGGCCACAGATGACTTTCAACATAATATAAACATGAGGATTATGACAATGATATAAGAATTCAATAAAACAAGTTCAAGAATTAATTTGTCCAAGAACTACTAATGTCCAAATTGTCGACATGATCTTTTGCTTTGTAGAGTAAAATTCAAGAATGATCGGAAGAATATTTCCATGAAAAGATCTTTGGATGAAGCGCAAATATCAATGATATTCTACTAATTTCATGGAGTATAGAAGTCAAAACTTTAACCAATTGAGTATAATAAAGAATGGAATAACAAAAGAAATCACCGTGCATGCGGTACTTTCACATAGACGAGTTATTCCAACGAGAATACTAAATAACGGAACGGAACGGTCAAATGAAATTATGCAAGCGGGATGTTCAACAGAATAATAAAAAATGGAATAACAATGAAATCACCATGCATGCGGTGACTTGCATAGGCGAGTTATTCCAACAGAATACTAATAAGGGCGGAATCGGTCGGCGTAGAAAAATGCATGAAGACGAGGATATTCCAACATAATAATAATAAAGAGGCGGAACCAGTCCCGGCGTAAAAGCGCCATGAATAGGATATTCCAACAGAATAATAAAGAGCGGAATCAGGTCCCAAGTAAAAGCGCATAAACGAGGATATTCCAACAAAATAGTAAAAGGCGGAATAATAGAAGAATGTCACCAAGTATAGGGTGAACCAGCGTATCTGAGTTATTCAATGAGAATAATAAGCGATAGAATAACAACAGTTCCTTCATGAATAAGAAAGAATAACACCCCTTACGATTACAACAAATAATATTCCTACCTTAAGAAGAAAATCTTTGGATATATAAGTAGTTAAGTAGCGAGAATACTTTCTTCTTTCTCTCTATAGTTTATCTCTACAGAGTTTCGGTGAATTAAGTAAGAAAATAATGAATGAATGAGCTTCTATTTATAGAAAAATGGAATGCGTAGTAACTAACTCATGAGCAGTCGAGATTGATTTACTTTAATCTGACGGTCCATATTTAAAGCAAAATAAAATATAATATATTCTATTTATAATCTAATAAAATGAATAACTTTATAAAAGATTTTTTATCTATGCAAATACTATACGAGGCACTATATGCAAACACTATACATAATAAAATATAATATATTCTAATTATTGTCTAATAAAGCAGATAGCTTTATAAAAGTATTCTATTTTATATAAAAAGATTTTACTATGCAAAACACTATGCGACCTTTATTTAACACTATGCGTAATAGAATATAATATATTCTATTTATAGAATAACTTTATAAAAGTATTCTATTTTATATAAAAGATTTTTACGTATTATTACATTAATAATACCAACAAAACCGAAAGTGACTTATCACTTAAGCATCAATAATTAATAAATGCGCTCTACTATGCAACCACGCCAGTATTCTTTGTACTTTTTAACACCGGGTGTTTCAACGATTAACAGTAAAACTTCCGCCGTTATTTTCATAAAGTATATTTTTATGCGTTTTTCTCAATAAGCAATAATTCCGTTAAGAGGTCCACCAATGATTATGCCGTTGTACTAATATTCCCCTGTTAAAATGAATATTCCTGACCAATCGAATATTATATAACAACTTGCGTACTTTGCAAAATTTATAAATATTACCCACAACTATTATATCAATTTCACTCCATAATATTCAAAAATAATATTTATAAAAAATTCATCTTTATTCAAAAAGTTGGGGTTTTACAATCTCCCGTTCTTATGAAATTTTGCCCTCGAAATTATAGTACGCATTACGGTATGTCGAAGAGGTAAGGATACCTTGATTTCATTTTGATTCTAACTCCCAAGTCATTTCCTCAACATCGTGGTTTCTCCACAAAACTTTGACTTGAGGTATAACCTTGGTGCGTAGAATATGTTCCTTCTTATCCAAGATTTGAACAGAACCTCTTCATACGTCAAATCTTACCGCTATTTCGTCCGGTTCCAACACAATAATGTGGTTCGGGTCTTCCACATATTTACGTAACATGGATATGTGAAAAATGTTATGAACACTAGAGACATACTTGATCAAGGATTAAAAGCGATAAGTCTATGAGCCACAGTTCCTACTCGATCAAGGATTAAAAATGGATGAAAATCGATAAATCGAGGATTGAGCTTTCCTCTCTTCCAAATCTCGTAACCCCTTTCCATGGAGCAACACGTAACAACACATAATCTCCTCCATATCGAATTTCACGTCCTTTTCGATGAAAATCAAACATAACTCTTTTGTTGATCTTGTGAGCAACTTATTATTAATGAAATTTAATTTTCTCTATTTATTATTTTGAAATAGTAAGGGTTGATTTGATTAATGTGGATAGTTAGGGTAAAATTAAAAATATTTCAAAATAAGCAAGTGGTTATAAAATATTCATTGTTGTGGGGAATATTCGTTTGGTGTGGAATATTATACTTTGTCGGGGAATATTAAAATGCAAGTGGTAGCGACCGTTTATGTGGGCCCCCATGAGCGATTGGATGAAGAAAGCGACAAATATAAGTTGTTTAAAAATAACGGCGTAGTTATTCAGATTATCTTGTTAAAATACTCTAAATTGGTTAAAACACGTGTGCTTTGCGGTATTGCACCAATTATTGATTTACGTACGTGAAGGCCTTACTTAATAATGGTTACGATAATTCTTTATTCGATATTTTATTGATTTAATAATTCTTTGCGTTGATATTTTATATTCTTTGTTGTTTGATAATTGTCATTTACGGTATTTTTCATTATCGAAGCAATAATTCATATTATCTGAATAATATTATTAGATAACATTATTGGCGATGTCTAGAAAGTTACATACAGGAGAGGTTTGGTCACCTAATTGCGGCGCTTGATGAGGAGAAATTCTTATTGGAAAGCCCCTCTTTCAGAGGAGCTGCTGGTTGTCGATATTGTGATTTTGTAATATTATTTGTGAATAATTAATTATTGATTCATATGATGAGGAAAATATTGATTTTATGTGGATATAGATGGAGAAAATTTTTAATGTGACAATTGTTGAAAATTGAAATTTTATCTTTTTACGATAAAATAATTCATTTAAATATATTATTATATTTTAATAATATAATAATGGTGATATTTTACAACGAATGTGGGATATATGAGTATCTGAGGAGGAAAAGTAGTTTTTTTTGCAATAAATGTTTTTAAAACATATTAAACATGTCGATTGGACCCCATTTATTATTTGAAATTTGATTATAGCTTTGTAAAATCGCTTGGTTTGTGGATTTGGTCAATTTTACATTTGGAATTTGGAAAAACTTTCTTACGCAAAGTTGTAGAGAATTGAATTTCCTATAAAAACTTCGCGAGATTTGAATTTTCGATAAAAGGGCTATTTATTATGAATTATTGAAGTTAGAAGCTTAAAATAATTAATTTTTGGGAGTTTTAATTATTTTATTTTAGAAAAACGTTTTTTTTTGTTGTTTTAAGTTGGCCTCACATGTGATTCAAAATGGCTGAGATCAGATCTCTAAGGTGGGCTGCGTAAGAAAATATATAATATATATTAATATTTTATTAAATTTTACTACTTTGGTGTTTAGCATTTTCTATAAATAGGGGTCTTAGGTTAGAATTGAAAATCACACGAAGCTGAAGTTTTCTCTCTCTATATTATCGGCGTATTCTTGTGAGTATTTTGAGTATACTTTGAGTATTGTTTAGGCGGTGCAAGTTCCTTGATACTATATCAGGTATTCGATTAGAAGTCTAATCTTTCGAGGTAAGGGATGTTATTTTTTTCGTAATGATATTATTTCTTGATATCATTATCTTTGAAATATTAGTTGAAATTTTTATCAAATTTGGAACTTTTTATCGGGGTTTTGGAACTTTTGAGTTCTTATTCATGAGTTTCTTATTCACGAGTTCTTATTCACGATTCTTATTTAGTCTTATTATGAAGCGTGAAGATGTTTTTTGGGAAATTTCTATCTTTTGGTGTCGAGTTACTATTTATTCGCATTATCACGGCTTTATTCACGTATCTGACACTATTCATGAAAAATAAAATTTTTCTTTTTGTCCAAAATATCTATTACGGATACTAGCTTTGATTGTATCCATGTTTTGATCATTCTTGAATTTTACACCACTATGATTATTTTTGAGGTATTTTTTGAACATGGATAAAACAAAATACGAATCCTTAATCCTTAATCCTTAATCCTTGTCATTTTGTTTCCTTTGGATTCGTTTCTTTAAAAATATTTTCATCATCCTCGGTCTTAAATGATGATATTATTGAATATCTTTGGCTGTAGTGCAAAGATGAATGATTTCTGAAGAATATCTTTGGTAGTAGTGCAAAGATGAGCAGTGTTTAGATGAACATGACCCAGTGATGAATATCTTTGGCTGTAGTGCAAAGATGAATATTTGATTCGAGATATATATTGATTGATGTTACGGGGATAAAAGATAGGCGATGAACTTTTAAATTCATACATAGAAGATAGTAGTTTGCATTCTCTACTTAACTCTTCTAATGAATTATTATTTCATTGCGAATATTGATTTAAAATTTGTTGTCTATTGTATTCTATTAGATTTTTCCTGTTGAAGACTAACGATAATTTGTTGTATATTATCTTAGTCGTAATATTCTTTCTTGGGCTAGTTGAGCTCACCCTTTTCCTTTTTGTTCCATTTTTCTTCTCGGGAGGCGAGAATATAGCGAGTCGAGTCGGGGTATGGAATGAAGGTTTTAGAGAGAGTTGTTTAGTAGTCCTCACCATTTTTGTAAAAAATAATGTATCGATAAATGTGATGAGGATTTATTTGAGTATAGATATTATCAGAAGATAATATTTGTATTCAAACTCACAGTTTTTCTTGTTGTAATAATAAAGTTGTAGTTGTTTACGTACCATGTATTGACTTTCGAGAATGGGTGATGTATACCTATTTTGGGGGCGTCGCGGTTGGTATCGAGCTTAGGGATATGATCTCTGGCGGAGATCGGGGAATAGAACTAGGAGGAGAGGCGAGTAAATCCTTGCTAGTGTGTCTACTAAGCTTATTTGTTAGTTAGTCGGTATATAAGGATATTATGTGATATATTGATTTCCTTAATTAACCCCTTGTTTTATGGCGGTATTTGAGAATGTCGTGAGAATATTAACAATGGAAATGAGGCCAGTGGAGGCGCTTTTACTCTCCAGCGAGGAGAGCGTCTGACAGTGGCAATGTTCCTCTGTGAACAACACCCTTTGGCGAGATGATGAGCGAGGGGATGTTTAGAAGCTTTTGCGAGTTCATGCAAAATCGAGACGAGGAGACTTCGTGTTCAAAATCTGAGGAGAAATGATAGCAATTCACGGGTTATCACGACCCAGCGATTCAAAAAGTTGGGACCACGAATTTAAGGAAAGCGGATCCGATCATGGCGGAAACATGGGTCAACAAATTACCAAGATATTCGATGTCTTGGGATGCGCGGAGAAACGAAGGTTCCATTCGCCACCTTTATGTTAAAAGTGGCGAAGGCGGACTCTTGGTGGGAGTGCGTGAAGCGTACCCATCGGTACTTTTCGGCATGTCTTGGGAAGCGTTTGAAACTATTTAATGACAAATACTTTCACGAAAGTGTTCGTCGTATGAAGGAAGTGGAGTTCATCATTAGAGCAAAACAAATGGCGGTGTCTCGATCGATGCGAGGCAAAGTTTGCGAGTTATCGAGGTTTGCACCTCATTTGGTGGAGAATGAGGAGCATATGGCGGATGTTTTCTTAGAGGTTTGAAACGGCGTCGTCGATATCTCATTTCTCATAAATTTTCTCTCTATTAGGATGTTGTTAGCGAGGGCTCAATTATTAGGCGAGATACTTGAGTATGTTCATTGAGGACCATAACGAGGATCGTACCGGAGATAGCGATCAGCGAGAATAATGATAACCGCGGAGAAAAAAAGAGGCGGACAAAAATGGTAACCACTACTGGTGGTAATCATAGCCGTGAAAAAGAGAAAAGCGAGTCGGGAGGAGATTTTAAAAAGGAGATTTAACAACGACCATGTGAAGGCAGCGGTCTTGCGTGACCTTTGGTTCTAAGGGAGGAGAAGCGACCACCGGTCGTATCTTTATAAATCACGGAAAAGAGGACATATCGGTCAAGCTGTCCCTGACGATTCAAGGTATGCTATAATTGTGGAAAGGAAGGACATATCGCTCGAGATTATGCGGTAGCGAAACCTAGTTAGTGAGGGGACGGTGACTCGAAAAAACTATCCCGAGAAAAAGTCAAAGTCAGCGATTAGGGGAAGGCGTTTGTTGTGTGGTGGTCAAAATCGAGGAACCCAAGCGAGGTGATCACGGGTAAGCTATTTATAAATTCTTGCGAAGTTTATACCTTACTTGATCTGGGTGCTACCCATTCATTTATCTCTCTGCTTGTGCTCAGCGTTTAAACTTGACTCAGGAGAAATTAGACTTTGACTATCTGTGGAAACTCAGTTAGGAGAAACTTTCATCACATCCCTTTGTTTATAAATCTTGTTTGATTGAGTTGGCACCATCACCTTACACATTGACCTTATCTCTTTAAAGATACTTGCTTTTGATGTGATTTTAGGGATTGATTGGTTAACTACTCATCATACCAAAATTGATTGTTTTCGTAAGGTTGTTAGTTTTCATATTCTAACTTGACTTTGTTATGCAATTCAACAACTAAACCATTAAAATCAATCAACATCATATCTAATCATAAAGCTATTCGTTTATTGAAAAAGCGGATGTCAAGCTTTCTTAGCCCATGTTATGGATTTGAATAAAAACACCGTCAAATTTGAATAATATTCTGTTGTTATTGACTTTCTGGCGTATTTCTGAAGAACTTCCGTCTACCCCGAGCGTGAAGTTGAATTCTTTATTGATCTTGAACTGGTAGTACAAGCCCATTTCTAAAACCCCATATCGAATGGCTCTATTGAACTTGAGGAGTTAAAGGTCAACTACGAGGAATTGTTGGACATCGGTTTCATTAAATCTAGTACATCTCCTTGGGGTGCTCTGTTTTATTAAGTAAAGAAGAAAAAGGCGGGAGTATGCGACTTTGTATTGACTATCGGGAATTGAACCATGTCACCATCGAGAATAGGTATCCTCTACCTCGTATTGATGACTTGTTTGACCCGATTGCTGAGGGCACAATTCTTTTCAAAAATCGATCTTAGATTACGGATATCATCGGTGAAGATTAGGCGAGGATATTCAAAGCGCCTTTAGAACTTCGGTATGGGCATTATGAATTCTTAGTCGTGTCTTTCGGACTTGACTAATGCTCCTATGACTTTCATGGATATGATGAGCCAGAGTATTGAGGAATATTTGGATCGGTTTGTTGTTGTCTTTATTGATGACATCCTTATATATTTCAAAAGTCGTGAAGATCATGAGCACCATTTGAAATTTGGTACTCAAAGGCCCGTGAAAACAAACTATATGCCAAATTGAAGAAATCACGAGTTACGGCTTGAGGAAGTAGCATTCCTTGGGCGCGTGGTGTCGAAACATGGAGTATCTGTTGATCCGTGAAGATTGAAGCAATCTGAAGTTAGAACAGCAGAAGTCGGTGGTGAAATCGTAGCTTTTTGGGCTTAATTTGGTTATTATCGGAGATTAGTGGAAGGGTTTTCTCGAATCGCTACTCCCATAACTTCACGCTAACTCGGAAGGATACAAAATTCGTTTGGGGCGAAGAATCGAGAAGAGTTTCAAGAGCTTAGAGGAGACTTATTTATTTTTTGTTCTAACAATACCATCTGGTTCGGATGGATTTGTTATCTCTGATGATGCTTGGGCAAAGGGTTAGGATGTGTTCTCATGCAGCGTGGGAAAGTCATAGCCTATGCCTCGCGACAACAAAAAGTATGAGAGGAATTATCCTACTCATGATCTAGAGTTAGCGTGATCGTTTTTCGCGCTAAAGATATGGAGGCACTATCTATATGGGGAGAAAGTGGAGATATATTAGGACCATAAAAGCCTTAAATATTTCTTCACTCAAAAAAAGAACTCGACATCTTGGCGGTGACGTTGGCTCGAGCTATTGAAGACTACGACCACACTATTGATACCATCACGGAAAAGCGAGCGTGGTGGTGGTGGCGTTGAGTAGAAGATCATATCACGAGGAGCGAGAGTGCGATGATGTCAAGTATATGCGCGTAGAACCCGACTTTAATAGAAAAAGTTAAGGTTGCTCGAGCCCCCAGGCCGGGGCGATCGTATGAAGAAGAAAGTACAAGAAGGAGCTATTAGGGGCGAGAATTGATGAAGAAGGAATACTTGAGTCCACTCTAGACTTTGTGTTCCTAACGACTACGATTTGAAGTACAAGATTATGATGGAGGCACCTGATACACCATTTGCAATCCATCTGGAAGTACTAAAATGTATCGTGATCTTGACATACATTTTGGTGGAACAATATGAAGAGAGAGATTGCAAAGTTTATCTCGATGTGTTTAACTTGTCAGCGTGTAAAGGCGGAGACATCTAGTACCTAAGGGTCCGTTGCAACCACTTGAGATTCGAAATGGAAGTGGGAACACATTACCATGGATTTAGATTTACGGGTCTTTCTACGGTTTCTCAAGGCATCAATCTTTATTTGGGTTATTGTTGATAGATTAACCAAGTCTGCTCATTTTTCTTGAATCACGGAGAGATTATTCCTTGAGCGTCTTGCTAGTATATGCGTGAATGAGATTGTGAGGTTGCATGGCATACTGTATCCATAGTTTGGATCGTGACCCAAGATTCACTTCAAGATTTTGGGTTAGCTTGCAAAAAAAGCTATGAGCGCAGTTTGCGATTGAGTTGGCATACCATCCTCAAGCAGACGGACAATCGAAAGGACTATTCAAACTCTTGAAGATTTATTAAGACTACGTGTCCTAGACTTCAAGGCGGTTGGGATAAGTATTTACCATTGGTGGAATTCTCTACAATGAGCAGTTATCGAGCAAGTATAGGTGTGGCTCCATTTGAAGCATTATATGGGCCGAAAGTGTGTCGCTCTCGATATGTTGGGATGAGGTGGGTGAAGCAACATTTGTTGGGACTAGAGTTGAAATGCGATATGACTACGGAAAAGATCAAATGATTCGACAGCGTATACAAAGCGGCACAAGATCGACAAAAGAGTTATGCGGATCTTCATCGAAAGGGCGTGGAATTTAGTGTAGGGGATCATGTATTGTTGCGAGTTGCTCATGGAAGGGAGTTACAAGATTTGGGAAGAGGAAAGCTCGATCCACGATTTATTGGTCCATTTCAAATTCTTGGTGGAAGTAGGAAATGTAGCCTATAGACTCGCGTTACCTCAAAGTATGTCTCGTGTTCATAATGTGTTTCACATATCGTGCCGTAAATATGTGAAAGACCGAACCACGTTATAGAGTTAGAAGCCGGGACGAGATAGTAGAAGACTTAGCGTATGAGGAGGTACTGTCAAGATCTTGGATAGGAAGGAGCATGTCCTACAGCATGAAAGGTCATACCACAAGTTAAAGTTTTGTGGAGGAATCATCTTTATAGAGGAAATGACACAGGAATTGGAAGCGGAAATGAAAGCGAGGTATCCTCACCTTTTGAAAACACAGTGCGTACGTCGATTTCGAGGGGCGAAATTTCATAAGGAGGGAGGTTGTAAGAGACCCCAACTTATTATTAATGAAATTTAATTTTCTCTATTTATTATTTTGAAATAGTAAGGGTTGATTTGATTAATGTGGATAGTTAGGGGTAAAATCATAAATATTTCAAAATAAGCAAGTGGTTATAAAATATTCATTGTTGTCGGGGAATATTCGTTTGGTCGTGGAATATTAAATCTTTGTCGGGGAATATTAAATAATGACGGTATGACCATAATATGTGTGGGCCCATGTGAAGCGATTGGATGAAGAAAGCGACAAATATAAGTTGTTTAAAAATAGCGGCGTAGTTATTCACAGATTATCTTGTTAAAATACTAAATTGGTTAAAACACATGCTTTGCGGTATTGCACCAATTATTGATTCTTACGTGAAGGCCTTTACTCGATAATGGTTACGATAATTCTTATTCGATTATTTTATTTTATTGATTTAATAATTCTTTGCGTTGATATTTTATATTCTTTGTTGTTTGATAATTGTCATTACGGTATTTTCATTATCGAAGCAATAATTCATATTATCTGAATAATATTATTAGATAACATTATTGGCAATGTCTAGAAAGTTACATCTAAGGAGAGGTTTGGTCACACTAATTGCGGCGATGATGGAGAAATTCTTATTGGAAAGCCCCTCTTCTCTGAGGCGCTGCGGTTGTCGATATTGTGATTTTGTAATATTATTTGTGAATAATTAATTATTGATTCATATGATGAGGAAAATATTGATTTTATGTGGATATAGATGGAGAAAATTTTTAATGTGACAATTGTTGAAAATTGAAATTTTATCTTTTACGATAAAATAATTCATTTAAATATATTATTATATTTTAATAATATAATAATGGTGATATTTTTACAATGAATGTGGGATATATGAGTATCTGAGGAGGAAGAGTATTTTTGTTGCAATAAATGTTTAAAACATATTAAACATGTCGGTGGACCCCATTTATTATTTGAAATTTGATTATAGCTTTTTGTAAAATCGCTTAGTTTGTGGATTTTGGTCAATTTACATTTGGAATTTGGAAAAACTTTCTTACGTAAAGTTGTAGAGAATTGAATTTCCTATAAAAACTCATGAGATTTGAATTTTTTACGATAAAAGGGCTATTTATTATGAATTGAAGTTAGAAACTCAGAAATAATTGATTTTGGAAGTTTAAATATTAAAATTAGAAAAACGTTTTTTTTGCATTTAAGTTGGCCTCACATATGATTCAAATTGCTGAGATCAGATCTTAAAAGGTGGGCTAAAGAAAATTTAATATATATATATTAATATTTTATTAAATTTTACGCTTTGGTGTTCTAGCATTTTTCTATAAATAGGGTCTTAGGTTAAATTGAAAATCACACGAAGCTGAAGTTTTCTCTCTATTATTATCGATATATTCTTGTGAGTATTTTGAGTATACTTTGAGTATTGTTAGGCGGTGCAAGTTCAAGTCCATGACTTTATATCAGGTATTATTAAATTTAGAAGTCTTAATCTTTCGAGGTAAGGGATATTATTTTTTTCTCGTAATGATATTATTTCTTGATATCATTATCTTTGAAATATTGATGAAACTTTTTATCAAATTTGGAACTTTTTCGTGTCGGGGTTCTTATTCATGAGTTCTTATTCATGAGTTCTTATTCACGAGTTCTTATTCATGAGATTCTTATTCACGATTCTTATTAGATTCTTATGAAGCGTGAAGATGTTTTTGGAAATTTCTATCTTTTGGTGGTGATTACTATTCACGTTCTTATTCACGTATCGACCTTTATTCACGTATCTGGACACTATTCATAGAAAAATAAAATTTTTCTTTTTGTCCAAAATATCTATTACGGATACTAGCTTTGATTGTATCCATGTTTTGATCATTCTTGAATTTTACACCACTATGATTATTTTTGAGGTATTTTTGAACATGGATAAAACAAAATCTGAATCCTTAATCCTTAATCCTTGTCATTTTGTTTCCTTTGGATTCGTTTCTTTAAAAAATATTTTCATCATCCTCGGTCTTAAATGATGATATTATTGAATATCTTTGGCTTTGTAGTGCAAAGATGAATGATTCTGAAGAATATCTTTGGGTAGTAGTGCAAAGATGAGCAGTGTTTAGATGAACATGACCCAGTGATGAATATCTTTGGCTGTAGTGCAAAGATGAATATTTGATTCGGATATATATTGATTGATGTTACGGGGATAAAAGATGAGCGATGAACTTTTAAATTCATACATAGAAGATAGTAGTTTGCATTTCTCTACTTAACTCTTCTAATGAATTATTATTTCAGCTGCGAATATTGATTTAAAATTTGTTGTCTATTGTATTCTATTAGATTTTTCCTGTTGAAGACTAACGATAATTTGTTGTATATTATCTTAGTCGTAATATTATTCTTTCTTGGGCTAGTTGAGCTCACCCTTTTCCTTTTTGTTCCATTTTTTTTTTCTTCTCGGGAGGCGAGAATATAGCGAGATGCAGTCGGGGTATGGAATGAAGGTTTTAGAGAGAGAGTTGTTTAGTAGTCCTCACCATTTTTGTAAAATAATGTATCAATAAATGTGATGAGGATTTATTTGAGTATAGATATTATACAGAAGAGAAGATAATATTTGTATTCAAACTCACAGTTTCTTGTTGTAATAATAAAGTTGTAGTTGTTTTACGTACCATGTATTGTGTGACTTCGGAATGGGTGATGTATACCTATTTTGGAAAGGCACTACTCGATAATTATTACGATAATTCTTATTCGATATTTTATTTTATTGATTGATAATTCTTTGCGTTGATATTTTATATTCTTTGTTATTTTAATAATTGTCATTACGGTTTTTTTTTCATTATCAGAGCAATAATTCATATTATCTGAATAATATTATTAGAAAATATTATTGGCAATGTCTAGAAAGTTACATCTAAGGAGAGGTTTGGTCACCTAAATTGCATGATGAGGAGAAATCTTTATTGAAAGCCCTTCTTTCAGGAGCGGCTTTGGTTGTCGATATTGTGATTACGTAATATTATTTGTGAATAATTAATTATTGATTTATATGATGAGGAAAATATTGATTTTATGTGGATATAGATGGAGAAAATTTTAATGTGACAATTGTTGAAAATTAATATTTTATCTTTTACGATAAAATAATTCATTTAAATATATTATTTTAATAATATATTAATGGTGATATTTTTATAATGAATGTGGGATATATGAGTATATGAGGAGGAAGAGTATTTTTGTGGCATTAAATGTTTAACACATATTTTGTGTGTTGGTGGACCACAATTATTGGTAGAAATTTGATTATAGCACTGTAAAATCGTCAGTTTGTGGATTTCGGTTAATTTACATTTGGAATTTGGAAAACCTTTCTTACGCAAAGTTGTAGATAATGGAATTTCCTATGGAAAGGCGTGAGTTTGAATTTTTACGATAAAGAGCTATTTATTATGAATTATTGAAGTTTCAAAGTTAAAATAATTGATTTTTGGAAGTTTTAATTGTTTTAATTAACAAAAACGTTTTTTTAGTTGTATGAGCCTCATTTTACATGTGTTAGGTTTTGATTTCAGATTCTCAAAGGTTGGCGTAGAAATTTTTTATAAATATATTATTATATTAAATTTTACTGCTTTGGTGTTCTAAGCATTTTCTATAAATAAGGTCTTGGGTTAGAATTGAAAATCACACGAAGCTAAGTTTTTTCTCTCTCTATATTATCGGCGTATTCTTGTGAGTATTTTGAGTATACTTTGAGTATTGCTATCTGGTGCAACTTCAAGTCATAGCCTTTATATCAGGTGTTTCAACTAGAAATCTTGTCTTTGAGATAAGGGATGTTATTTTCTTCTCAAATGATATTATTTCTTGATATCATTATCTTTGAAATATTGGTTGGAACTTTTTATCAAATTTGGAACTTTTTCATATCGGAGTTCTTATTCATGAGTTCTTATTCACGAGTTTATTTGATTCTTATTCATGAGTTCTTATTCACGAGTTCTTATTAATGAAGCGTGAAGATGTTTTTTGTAAAATTTCTATCTTTTGGTGTAGGAGTTACTATTCACGTATCGGACCTTTATTCACGTATCTGACCTTTATTCACGAATCTGGCCTTTATTCATTAAAAAATGAAATTTCTTCTTTTTGTCAAAATATCTATTATGGATACTAGCTTTGATTGTATCCATGTTTTGATCATTCTTGAATTTTACTCCACTACGATTACTTATGAAGTATTTTTGAACTTGGATTGTTTAAAATACGAATCCTTAATATTTGTTCTTTTGTTTCCTTTGGATTCGTTTTCTTTAAAATATTTTTCATCATCCTCGATCCTAAATGATGATATTATTGAATATCTTTGGCTGTAGTGCAAAGATGAATGATTTCTTGATGAATATCTTTGGCGTAGTGCTGAAGATGAGCAGTGTTGAGATGAACATGACCCGGTAATGATTAATATCTTTGGCCGTAGTGCAAAGATGAGCAGTGTTTAGATGAACATGACCGGTGATGAATATCTTTGGCTGTAGTGCAAAGATGAATATTTGATTCGAGATATATATTGATTGATGTTACGGGGATAAAATATCGATGATGAACTTTTAAATTCATATATAGAAGATAGTAGTTTGCATTCTCTACTTAACTCTTCTAATGAATTGTTGTTTTCATTTGCGATTGTTGATTTAAAAGCTGGTTGTCTATTGTATTACTATTAGATTTTTTCCTGTTGGAGACTAACGATAATTTGTTGTATATTATCTTAGTCATAATATTCTTTTCTTGGGCTAGTTGAGCTCACCCTTTTCCTTTTTGTTCCATTTTTTTCTTCTCGGGAGGCGAGAATGTAGCGAGTACTAGTCGGGGTATGGAATGAAGGTTCTAGAGAGAGTTGTTTAGTAGTCCTCACCATTTTATAAAATAATGTATCAATAATTATGATGGGGATTTATTTGCGTGTGGATATTGTCTAGATGGCAATATCGTATTTAAACTCACAGTTTATATGTTGTAATAATAAAGTTGTAGTTATTTACGTACCATGTATTTGGAGACTTCGAGAATGGGTTGGATGGAATGGACCTATTTTGGGGCGTCACGGTTAGTATCGAGCTTAGGGATATGATCTCTGGCGGAGATGGGGAATAGAAGAACTAGGAGGAGAGATGAGTAAATCCTTCATTAGTGTGTCTACCTAAGCTTATTTGTTAGTTGGTCGAGTATATAGGGATATTATGTGATATATTGATTTCCTTAATTAACCCTTGTTTTATGGCGGTATTTGAGAATGTAGGTGAGAATATTAACGATTGAGTAAATGAGGCCAAGTGGAGATGCTGTCTTTACCAACGAGGAGAGAAGAGCGTGCAGCAGTGGCAATGTACCTCTATGAACAACACCTTGCGGCGAGATGATGAGCGAGGGGATGTTTAGAAGCTTTTTTGCAGTTCATGCAAAATCGAGACGAGGAGACTTCGTGTTCAAAATCTGAGGAGGAAATGATAGCAATTCACGGGTTGTCACAACCAAGCGATTCAAAAGTTGGGACCACGAATTTAAGGGAAAGCAAGATCCGATCATGGCGGAAACATGGGTCGAAGCAAATTACCAAGATATTCGATGTCTTGGGATGCGGAGAGAACGAAGGTTCCATTCGCCACCTTTATGTTCCGTGGCGAAGGCGATTCTTGGTGGGAATCGTGAAGCGTACCCATCCAATTTTTACTTTCGGCATGTCATGGGAGACATTTGAAAGCAGTTCAATGATAAGTACTTCCACGAAAGTATTCGTCGTATGAAGGAAGTGGAGTTTATTAGGATGGGAAGCGAATAACATGGCGGTGTCGATCACGAGGAGAAGTTCGCGGAGTTATCGAGTTTGCACCTCATTTGGTGGAGAATGAGGAGCATTATGGCGGATGTTTTGAGAGGTTTGAAACCCGGCATCGTCGATATCTCATTTCTCATAAATTTTCTCTCTATTCGGATGTTGTCAGCGAGGCTCGATTGTTAGGCGAGAGATACGAATACGTTCAATGAGGGACCATAACGAGGATCATACCAAAGATAGCGATCATCGAATAACGATAACCGGCGGAGAAAGAAGAATACGGACAAAGCGGTAACCACTCTGGTGGTAATCGTGGCCATGAAAATAGAAGAAGCGAGTCGGGAGGAGATTTTAAAAGAGGAGATTCAACAATGACCATGTGAAGATGTCGGCGGTATGATGTGTATTTGGTTCGAGGAGGAGAAAGACCACCGGTCGTATGTTACAAATCACGGAAAGAGGGACATATCATTAAGCGCCCTACAACAGTTTAAGGTATGCTATAATTGTGGAAAAGAAGGACATATCGCTCGAGATTATACGATATCGAAACCCAGTCCGGTGAGGAATGGTGACTCAAAAAGGATGTCGGAAAAGTCAAAGTTAGCGGTTCATGGAAAGGCGTTTGTCGTGGCCGGTCAAAATCGAGGAAACGACGAAGTTAGCAGGTTAGTTAATTATAAATTCTTGCGAAGTTTATACCTTACTGAATCTGGGTTCTACCCATTCTTTTATCTCTCTTGCTTTGCGCTCAGCGTTTGAACTTGACTACGGAGAAATTAGACTTTGACCTATTTATGGAGACTCGTTAGGAGAAACTTTCATTACATCAGTTGTTTAGAAATCTTGCTTGATTCAGGTTGGCACTATCACATTACATTAACCTTATTTCTATAGAGATATTTACTTTTGATGTGATTTTAAGGTTAACTACTACTCATAAATGCGAAATTGATTACTTTCGTAAGGTTGTTAGTTTTCATATTTCTAAGCAACTTTGTTATTTGAATTCAAGCAATCAAACCATTGTAATCAAACATTTTCATATCAAGCCATGAAGTCATTCGTTTATTACGGATGTCAAGTTTTCTTAGTCCATGTTATGGATTTGAATAAAGACACGTCGATTTGAATAATATTTCTGTTGTTATTGATTTTTCTGATGTATTTCTGAAGAATTTCTTGGCTTACTCCCAAAGCACGATATTAAATTTTGTATCGACTTTGAACCCGGTACAAAACTCATTTCTAAAATCTCATATCGAATGGCTCTATTGAACTTTAGGAGTTAAAAATTCAACTATAAATTTGGTACTGAGCCTTTATCTGGTGACTTCCTTTGTGGAATGCTGCAAGCGAGACTCTCTCCGTAGGGGACACCATATTAATGCGATAGTAAAGCGATAGGTGTCATTGTAACGTCTTATCAAGGTTGGGATATGAGTCATAGTTGAGAACAACCTAAAGTCGGTAATCAAAATCGTAGCTTTACAGGCTTAGTTGGTTATTATCGGAGATTCGTTGAAGGATATTCTCGAATCGCTATTCCATTAACTTGATCGACTCGGAAGATATAAAATTGAATGGAGCGAGGAATGTGGGAAGAGTTTTGAAGAGCTCGAGAGGAGACTCATTTCGTACACATATTACGACCATGCCATCTGGAAAAGCGAGCGTGGTAGGTGGCGTGTTGAGTAGAAGATTGTATACAAATCTGAGTACGATATTGTCAAAGACTCATTTAGTATAATTTACAAATAATAGAGATGGAGATGAAAACTCTAGGTACCCGCGTGATGATATCTGAGTATAATCGACTTTAATCGATAAAGTTAAAATTTATTCGAAAGCTAGCTACGGACCGGGTGATGAATTTGAAGAAGGAGGTGCGAAGTTGTTATTTCAAAAGCGAGAATCGGTGAGGTGAGGAAAGCTCAAACCTTGATTTATTAATCCATTTGAAATTCTCGATCGAATAGGGGCTGTGGCCTATAGACTCGTTTTACTGCCAAGTATGGCGTGTTCATGCGTTTTTCACGTGTCGATGTTACGTAAATATGTGGACGACCGAACCACGTCATTGAGTTAGAACCAGGACGAGATAGTAGAAGACTTAACGCGTCACGAGGAGGTACTGTCAAGATCTTGGATAGGAAAGAACATGTCCTATGTCTGGGGTTATACCACAAGTTAAAGTTTTGTGGAGAAACCATCTTTATTGAGGAAATGACACAGGAGTTGGAAATAGAAATGAAAGCGAGGTATTCTCATCTTTTGAAACACAGTCGTCACGTCAATTTCGAGGACGAAATTTCATAAGGAGGGAGGTTGTAAGACCCCAAATTATTAATAAATGAAATTTATTTTCCTCTATTTATTATTTTGAAATAGTAAGGGTTGATTTGATTAATGTGGATAGTTATGGGTAAAATACGCAAATATTTGAATAAGCAAGTGGTTATAAAATATTCATTATTGTCGGGAATATTCGTTTGGTCGTGGAATATTAAATGCTTGTCGGGGAATATTAAATGCTGACGGTAGCGATCTTTTGTGGGCCCCATGTGGAAAGCGATTGGATGAAGAAAATGACAAATATAAGTTGTTTATAAATAACTTGGCGTAGTTATTTACTTTATCTTGTTGGAATACCGGTGGTTAAAACACACTATACGGCGTTGTTGAGCAAGTAGCACTGCGGTATTGCACCAATTATTGATTTCTACGTGAAGAAGGCACTACTCAATAATTATTACGATAATTCTTATTCGATATTTTATTTTATTGATTCAATAATTCTTTGCGTTGATATTTTATATTCTTTGTTTTTTGATAATTGTCATTACGTAGTATTTTCCATTATCGGAGACAATAATTCATATTATTTGAATAATATTATTAGAAAACATTATTGGCAATGTCTAGAAAGTTACATCTAAGGAGAGGTTTGGTCACCTAATTGCTTGGCAAGTGATGAGGAGAAATCTTTATTGGAAAGCCCCTCTCTTTCAGGAGCGGCACGGTTTGCGATCTTTGTGATTCTGTAATATTATTTGTGAATAATTAATTATTGATTTATATGATGAGGAAAATATTGATTTTATATGGATATAGATGGAAAAAATTTTAATGTGACAATTGTTGAAAATTAATATTTTATCTTTTACGATAAAATAATTCATTTAAATATATTATTTTAATAATATATTAGCGGTGATATTTTTATAATGAATATGGGATATATGAGTATATGAGGAGGAAGAGTATTTTTGTGGCATTAAATGTTTAACACATATTTTGTGTGTTGGTGGACACAATTATTGATAGAAATTTGATTATAAATTTTGTAAATCGCATGGTTTGTGGATTTTGGTTAATTTTTGTTTGGAATTTGGAAAAACTTTCTTACGCAAAGTTGTAGATAATTGAATTTCCTATAAAAAGTCATGAGATTTGAAATTTTCTGATAAAGGGCTATTTATTATGAATTATTGAAGTTTGAAAGTTAGAAATAATTAATTTTTGGAAGTTTTAATTGTTTTAATTAAGAAAAACGTTTTTTAGATGTTTGAGCCTCATTTTACATGTGTTTGGTTTCTTTGATTGATTTGATTCTCAAAGGGCGATGTAGACAAATTTTTATAAATATATTATTATATTAAATTTTCTGCTTTGGTGTTCTAAGCATTTTCCTATAAATAGGGTGCTTAGGTTAGAATTGAAAATCACACCAGAAACTGAAGTTTTCTCTCTCTATATTATCGAGCGTATTCTTGTGAGTATTTTGAGTATACTTTGAGTATTGCTATACGGTGCAAGTTCAAGTCATAGCCTATATCCGGTGTTTTAACTAGAAGTACTGTCTTTCGAGGTAAGGGATGTTATTTTCTTCTCAAATGATATTATTTCTTCAATATCATTATGCTGAAATATTGGTTGGAACTTTTTATCAAATTTGGAACTTTTTCATATCGGGGTTACTATGGAGTTCTTATTCATGAGTTATTATTCACGAGTTACTATTACTATTCATGAGTTCTATTCACGAAAGTACTATTCATGAAGCGTGAAGATGTTTTTTTGTGAAATTTCTATCTTTTGGTGTCGGAGTTACTATTCACGCATATCGGAGACTTATTCACGTATCTGACTTTATTCACGAATCTGACCTTATTCATAGAAAAATGAAATTTCTTCTTTTTTGTCCAAAATATCTATTATGGATACTAGCTTTGATTGTATCCATGTTTTGATCATTCTTGAATTTTACTCCACTCGATTACTTATGAAGTATTTTTGAACTTGGATTGTTTAAAATACGAATCCTTAATATTTGTTCTTTTGTTTCTTTGGATTCGTTTTCTTTAAAATATTTTCATCATCCTCGATCCTAAATGATGATATTCTTGAATATCTTTGGCTTTTGTAGTGCAAAGATGAATGATTTCTTGATGAATATCTTTGGCCGTAGTCAAAAGATGAGCAGTGTTGAGATGAACATGACCAATGATTAATATCTTTTGCCCGTAGTGCAAAGATGAGCAGTGTTTAGATGAACATGACCGGTGATGAATATCTTTGGCTATAGTGCAAAGATGAATATTTGATTCGAGATATATATTGATTGATGTTCTGAGGATAAAATATCGACGATGAACTTTTAAATTCATATATAGAAGATAGTAGTTTGCATTCTCTACTTAACTCTTCTAATGAATTGTTGTTTTCAGCTATGATTGTTGATTTAAAAGCTGGTTGTCTATTGTATTATATTAGATTTTTCCTGTTGAGACTAACGATAATTTGTTGTATATTATCTTAGTCATAATATTCTTCTTGGGCTAGTTGAGCTCACCCTTTTCCTTTTTGTTCCATTTTTCTTCTCGGGAGGCGAGAATGTAGCGAGTACTTAGTCGGGGGTATGGAATGAAGGTTCTAAAGAGAGTTGTTTAGTAGTCCTCACCCATTTTGTAAAATAATGTATCAATAATTATGATGGGGATTTATTTGCGTGTGGATATTGTCTAGATGGCAATATCGTATTTAAACTCACAGTTTATATGTTGTAATAATAAAGTTGTAGTTATTTACGTACCATGTATTTGGCGACTCGAGAATGGGTTGGATGGAATGGACCTATTTTTGGGGCGTCACGGTTGGTATCGAGCTTAGGGATATGATCTCTCTGGCGGAGATCGGGGAATAGAACTAGGAGGGAGAGATGAGTAAATCCTTCGCTAGTGTGTCCTACCTAAGCTTATTTGTTAGTTGGTTAGTATATAGGGATATTATGTGATATATTGATTTCCTTAATTAACCCTTGTTTTTATGCGATGATTTGAGAATGTAGATTGAGAATATTAATGATTGAGTAAATGAGACCCAGTGGAGATGCTGTCTTTTTACCAACGAGGAGAGCGCAACAGTGGCAATGTACCTCCCATAAACAACACCCGAAAGCGAGATGATGAGCGAGGGGATGTTTAGAAGCTTTTTTACGTTCATGCAAAATCAGACGAGAGGAGACTCGTGTTCAAAATCTGGGTGGAAATGATAGCAATTCACGGGTTGTCACAACCAAGCAGTTCAAAGAGTTGGGACCACGAATTTAAAGGAAAGCGGATCCGATCATGGCGGAAACATGGGTCAAACAAATTACCAAGATATTCGATGTCTTGGGATGCGGGAGGCAGAAGGTTCCATTCGCCACCTTTATATTCCATGGCGAAGCGATTCTTGGTGGGAATCGTGAAGCGTACCCATCCGGTTGCACTTTCGGCGATATGTCATGGGAGACGTTTTGAAAGCAGTTCAATGACAAGTACTTCCACGAAAGTATTCGTCATATGAAGGAAGTGGAGTTTATTAGATTTGGAGCGAGAATAACATGGCGGTGGTGATCCCGACGAGGCGAAGTTAGCGGAGTTATCGAGTTTGCACCTCATTTGGTGGAGAATGAGGAGCGTATGACGCGGATGTTTACGAGAGGTTTGAAACCCGGCATACGTCGATATCTCATTTCTCATAAATTTTCTCTCTATTCAGATGTTGTCAATGAGGGCTCGGTTGTTAGAAGCGAGATAGCGAAATACGTTCAACCGAGGGACCATAACCGAGGATCATACCAAAGATAGCGATCATCGAATAACGATAACCGGCGGAGAAAGAAGAATACAAACAAAGGCGGTAACCACTCTGGTGGTAATCGTGGCCATGAAAATAGAAGAAGCGAGTGGGAGGAGATTTAAAAGAGGAGATTCAACAATGACCATGTGAAGATGCGTCGGTTGATAGTAATTGGTTCCAAGGAGGAGAAAGACCACCGGTCGTATGTTACAAATGCGGAAAGAGGGACATATACCAACCGCCCACAACAGTTTAAGGTATGCTATAATTGTGGAAAAAAGAAGGACATATCGCGAGCCGAGTTATGCGATATCGAAACCCGATCCGGTGGGAATGGTGACTCAAAAGGATGTCCCGGAAAAGTCAAAGTCAACGGTTCATGGAAGAGCGTTTGTCGTGGCCCGGTCAAAATCACGAGAACCCGAACGAAGTTAGCACGGGTTAGTTAATTATAAATTCTTGCGAAGTTTATACCTTACTGAATCTGGGTTCTACCCATTCTTTTTTATCTCTCTTGCTTGCGCTCAACGTTTGAACTTGACTACGGAGAAATTAGACTTTGACCTATTTATGGAGACTCGTTAGAGAAACTTTCATTACATCCGTTGTTTAGAAATCTTGCTTGATTAGGGTTGGCACTATCACATTACCGTTAACCTTATTTCTATAGAGATATTTGCTTTTGATGTGATTTTAAGGTTAACTACTCATCACGCGAAATTGATTACTTTTCGTAAGTTTGTTAGTTTTCATATTCCTAAGCAACCTATTATTCAATTCAAGCAATCAAACCATTGTAATCAAACATTTTCATATCAAGCCATGAAGTCATTCATTTATTACGGATGTCAAGTTTTCTTAGTCCATGTTATGGATTTGAATAAAGACACGTCGATTTGAATAATATTCTGTTGTTATTGATTTTCCGACGTATTTCTGAAGAATTTCTTGGCTTACTCCCAAAGCCTGATATTAAATTTTGTATCGACTTTGAACCCGGGTACAAAACTCATTTCTAAAATCTCATATCGAATGGCTCTATTGAACTTTAGGAGTTAAAAATTCAACTATAGAATTTGGTACCTGAGCCTTTATCTGGTGACTTCCTTTGTGGAATGCACCGAAGCCAGACTCTCCGTAGGGGACACCATATTCGTGCGATAGTAAACTGATAGGTGTCATTGTAACGTCTTATCCAAGGTTGGGATATGAGTCACGATTGAGAACAACCTAAGTCGATAATCGAAATACGTAGCTTTCAGAAGCTTAGTTGGTTATTATCGGAGATTCGTTGAAGGATATTCTCGAATCGCTATTCCATTAACTGGTCGACTCGGAGAGATATAAAATTTGAATGGAGCGAGGAATGTGGGAAGAGCTTTCAAGAACTCAAGAGGAGACTCATTTCAAGCACATGTTCGACCATGCCATCTGGAAAAGCGAACGTGGTAGGCGGCGTGTTGAGTAGAAGATCGTATACAAATGCACGAGTACGATATTGTCAAAGACTCATTTCAGTATAATTTACAAATAATAGAGATGGAGATGAAAACTCTAGGTACCCACGTGATGATATACGAGTATAATCGACTTTAATCGATAAAGTTAAAGTTATTCAAGCTACACACCGAAATGATGAATTTGAAGAAGGAGGTGCAAGAAGTTGTTATTTCAAAAGCGAGAATCGGTGAGGTGAGGAAAGCTCAAACCTTTGATTTATTAATCCATTTGAAATTCTCGATCGAATAGGAACCTGTGGCCTATAGACTCGTTTTATCGCCAAGTATACGCGTGTTCATAACGTTTTTCACGTATCGATGTTACGTAAATATGTGGACGACCGAACCACGTCACTGAGTTAGAACCAGACGAGATAGCTGAAGACTTAACGTACGAGGAGGTACCTGTCAAGATCTTGGATAGGAAAGAACATGTCCTATGTACAGAGGTTATACCACAAGTTAAAGTTTTGTGGAGAAACCATGCTATTGAGGAAATGACACGGGAGTTGGAAAGCGAAATGAAAGCGAGGTATTCTCATCTTTTGAAACACAGTACGTCACGTCAATTTCGAGGATGAAATTTCATAAGGAGGGAGGTTGTAAGACCCCAAATTATTAATAAATGAAATTTATTTTCCTCTATTTATTATTTTGAAATAGTAAGGGTTGATTTGATTAATGTTGATAGTTATGGGTAAAATACGCAAATATTTGAATAAGCAAGTGGTTATAAAATATTCATTATTGTTAGGGAATATTCGTTTGGTCGTGGAATATTCGTGATCTTTATCGTCGGGGAATATTAAATGCTGACGGTAGCAGCGATCTTTTTTGGGCCCCATGCTTGAAAGCGATGGATGGATGAAGAAAACGACAAATATAAGTTGTTTATAAATAAATAGCGGCGTAGTTGTTACCAATTAATCTTTGTTGGAATACCGGTGGTTAAAACACACTAATGTCGGCGTTGTTGAAGAGTAGACTGCAGTATTGCACCAATTATTGATTCTTACGTAAGAAGGCACTACTCAATAATTGTTACGATAATTATTTATTCGATATTTTATTTTATTGATTCAATAAATTGCGTTGATTTTTTTATATTATCGTTATTTCAATAATTGTCATTACACAATTATTTTTCATTATCGAGACAATAATTCATATTATCTGAATAATATTATTAGAAAACATTATTGGCAATGTCTAGAAAGTTACATCTAAGGAGAGGTTTGGTCACCTAATCTTGGCTGCCAAGAAGAGAGAAATCTTTATTGGAAAGCCCCCTCTTTCTGAGGAAGCGGCACGGTTGCGAAGATTGTGATTCTGTAATATTATTTGTGAATAATTAATTATTGATTTATATGATGAGGAAAATATTGATTTTATGTGGATATAGATGGAGAAATTTTTAATGTGACAATTGTTGAAAATTAATATTTTATCTTTTCTCGATAAAATAATTCATTTAAATATATTATTTTAATAATATATTAACTATGATATATTTTATAATGAATGTGGGATATATGAGTATATGAGGAGGAAGAGTATTTTTGTGGCATTAAATGTTTAACACATATTTTGTGTGTTGGTGGACACAATTATTAATAGAAATTTGATTATAATTTTGTAAAATCGCCTGGTTTGTGGATTTCGGTTAATTTTTGTTTGGAATTTGGAAAAACTTTCTTACGCAAAGTTGTAGATAATTGAATTTCCTATAAAAAGTCGTGAGATTCGAATTTTTTTCTTGATATTTTATGAATTATTGAAGTTCCAAAGTTCGAAATAATTGATTTTTGGAAGTTTTAATTATTTTAATTAATAAAAACGTTTTTTAGTAGTTTATGAGCCTCATTTAACATGTGTTAGGTTGCTGAATTTCAGATTCTCAAAGGTTTGGCGTAGAATAAATTTTTATATATATATATATTATTATATTAAATTTTCTACTTTTTGGTGTTCTAAGCATTTTCCTATATAAATAGGTGCTTAGGTTAGAATTGAAAATCACACTTAAATGAAGTTTTTCTCTCTATATTATCGAGCGTATTCTTGTGAGTATTTTGAGTATACTTTGAGTATTGCTATACTACGGTGCAAGTTCAAGTCATAGCCTATATCCGGTGTTTCAACTAAAATAATTGTCTTTTCGAGGTAAGGGATGTTATTTTCTTCTCAAATGATATTATTTCTTCAATATCATTATCTTTGAAATATTGGTTGGAACTTTTTATCAAATTTAGAACTTTTTCATGTCGTGGTTACTATTCATTATTCTATTCACGAGTTACTATTCACGAGTTCTATTCGAAGTTACTATTCATGAGTTACTATTCACGAGTACTATTCATTGAAGCGTGAAGATGTTTTTTGTGAAATTTCTATCTTTTGGTGTCTGAGTTACTATTCACGATATACTGGCACTATTCACGATATCTGACTATTCACGAATACTATGACTATTCATAGAAAAATGAAATTTCTTCTTTTTGTCCAAAATATCTATTATGGATACTAGCTTTGATTGTATCCATGTTTTGATCATTCTTGAATTTTACTCCACTCGATTATTTTTTGAAGTATTTTTGAAATTGGATTGTTTAAAATACAAATCCTTAATATTTGTTCTTTTGTTTCAATTGGATTCGTTTTTCTTTAAAATATTTTTCATCATCCTCAATCCTAAATGATGATATTCTTGAATATCTTGGCCCAGTAGTGCAAAGATGAATGATTTCTTGATGAATATCTTTGGCCCGTAGTGCAAAAAAGATGAGCAGTGTTGAGATGAACATGACTAATCGATTAATATCTTTGGCCCGTAGTGCAAAGATGAGCAGTGTTTAGATGAACATGACTAATCGATGAATATCTTTGGCTGTAGTGCAAAGATGAATATTTGATTCAGATATATATTGATTGATGTTACAGGATAAAATATCGACGATGAACTTTTAAATTCATATATAGAAGATAGTAGTTTGCATTCTCTACTTAACTCTTCTAATGAATTGTTGTTTTCCATAGATTGTTGATTTAAAACTGGTTGTCTATTGTATTCTATTAGATTTTTTCCTGTTGGAGACTAACGATAATTTGTTGTATATTATCTTAGTCATAATATTCTTCTTCGGGCTAGTTGAGCTCACCCTTTTCCTTTTTGTTCCATTTTTCTTCTCGGGAGGCGAGAATGTAGCGAAAGTACTAGTGTGGGGTATGGAATGAAGGTTCTAAAGAGAGTTGTTTAGTAGTCCTCACCATTTTTGTAAAATAATGTATCAATAATTATGATGGGGATTTATTTGCGTGTGGATATTGTCTAGATGGCAATATCTCGTATTTAAACTCACAGATATTTATATGTTGTAATAATAAAGTTGTAGTTATTTCGTACCATGTATATTTGGAGACTCGTAATGGGTTGGATGGAATGGACCTATTTTGGGGCGCCACAGTTTGGTATCGAGCTTAGGGATATGATCTCATGAGATCGGGGAATAGAACTAGGAGGGAGAGACGAGTAAATCCTTCGCTAGTGTGTCCTACCTAAGCTTATTTGTTAGTTGGTCAGTATATAGGGATATTATGTGATATATTGATTTCCTTAATTAACCCTTGTTTTATGACATTATTTGAGAATGTAGACTGAGAATATTAATAGTTGAGTAAATGAGACCGTGGAGATGCCTGTACTTACCAACGAGGAGAACGTGCAACAGGCTAACAATGTACCTCCTATAAACAACACCACTGAGCAGATGATGAACGAAGGGATGTTTAAAAGCTTTTTGCAGTTCATGCAAAATCGCACGAGGAGACTCGTGTTCAAAATACAGGAGGAAATAATAGCAATTCACGGGTTGTCACAACCAAGCGATTCAAAGAGTTGGGACCACCGAATTTAAGGGAAAGCCGGATCCGATCATGGCGAAACATGGGTCAAGCAAATTACCAAGATATTCGATGTCTTGGGATGCACGGAGGAACAAAAGGTTCCATTCGCCACCTTTTATGTTCCGTGGCGAGGCGAGCGACATTGGTGGGAATCGTGAAGCGCACTCCATCCAAATTGCACTCAAAGATGTCATGGGAGACGTTTCAAATAGTTCAATGACAAGTACTTCCCCGAAAGTATTCATCTATATGAAGGAAGTGGAGTTTATTAGATCGAGCGTAATAACATGACGGTGTCCCAAAGACGAGATTAAGTTCATGAGTTATCCAGTTTGCACCTCATTTGGTGGAGAATGAGGAACGTATGACGCGGATGTTTCTGAGAGGTTTGAAACCCGACATACGTCAGTATCTCATTTCTCATAAATTTTCTCTCTATTCAGATGTTGTCAATAGGGCTCAGTTGTTAGAGCGAGATAACGAGTACGTTCAACCGAGGGACCATAACCAGGATCATACCAAAGATAGCAGTCATCAGAATAACGATAACCAGCGGAGAAAGAAGAATACGGACAAAGGCGGTAACCACTCTGGTGGTAATCGTGGCCATGAAAATAGAAGAAGCGAGTCGGGAGGAGATTTTAAAAAGAGGAGATTCAACAATGACCATGTGAAGATGTCAGCACCAGTAGCAACTGGTTCCAAGGGAGGAGAAAGACCACCGGTCGTATGTTACAAATGCGGGAAAGAGGGACATATCAGCCCAAACCGCCCACAACAGCTTTAAGGTATGCTATAATTGTGGAAAAGAAGGACATATCGCCGAGATCAGACGATATAGAAACCCACCCAAAATGAATGGTGTCAAAAGGATGTCCGAAAAAGTCAAAGTTAACGGTTCATGGAAGAGCGTTTGTCGCGACCGGTCAAAATGCGAGGAACCCGAACGGTTAGCACGGGTTAGTTAATTATAAATTCTTGCGTAAGTTTATACTTTACTAGATACCTGGTTCTACCCATTCTTTTATCTCTCTTGCATGCGCTCAACGCTTGAACTTGACTACGGAGAAATTAGACTTTGACCTATTTATGGAGACTCCGTTAGAGAAACTTTCATTACATCCGTTGTTTAGAAATCTTGCTTGATTCAGTTGGCACTATCACATTACCGTTAACCTTATTTCTATAGAGATATTTGCTTTTGATGTGATTTTAAGGTTAACTACTCATCATGCCGAAATTGATTACTTTCGTAAGGTTGTTAGTTTTCATATTCCTAAGCAACCCGTTATTCAATTCAAGCAATCAAACCATTGTAATCAAACATTTTCATATCAAGCCATGAAGTCATTCGTTTATTACGGATGTCAAGTTTTCTTAGTCCATGTTATGGATTTGAATAAAGACACGCCGATTTGAATAATATCTCGTTGTTATTGATTTTTCCCGATGTATTTCTGAAGAATTTTTCGCTTACTCCCAAAGCTCGATATTAAATTTTGTATCGACTTTGAACCCGCAGACAAAACTCATTTCTAAAATCTCATATCAAATGGCTCCTATTGAACTTTAGGAGTTAAAAATTCAACTATAGAATTTGGTACCGAGCCTTTATCCGGTGACTTCCTTTCAGGAATGCAAAGCCGACTCTCCGTAGGGGACACCATATTCGCATGCGATAGTAAACCGATAGGTGTCATTGTAACGTGCTATCCAAGGTTGGGATATGAGTCACAATTGAGAACAACCTAAGTCGATAATCGAAATACGTAGCTTTCAGGCTTAGTTGGTTATTATCGAGATTCATTGAAGGATATTCTCGAATCGCTATTCCATTAACGCATCCGACTGACTCGAAAGATATAAAATTAAAATGGAGCGAGGAATGCGAAAAGAGTTTTCAAGAACTCAAGAGGAGACTCATTTCAAAGACATGTTCCGACCATGCCATCCCGGAAAAGCGAACGTGGTAGCCGACGTGTTGAGTAGAAGATCGATACAAGTACGAAAGTACGATATTGTCAAAGACTCATTTCAGTATAATTTACAAATAATAGAGATGGAGATGAAAACTCTAGGTACCCACGTGATGATATACGAGTATAATCGATTTTAATCGATAAAGTTAAAGTCGTTCAAGCTACACACCGAGTCGATGAATTTGAAGAAGGAGGTGCAAGAAGTTGTTATTTCAAAAGCGAGAATCGGTGAGGTGAGGAAAGCTCAAACCTTCGATTTATTAATCCATTTGAAATTCTCGATCGAATAGGAAACCGTGGCCTATAGACTCGCTTTTACCGCCAAGTACGACGCGTGTTCATAACGTTTTTCACACGATCGATGTTACGTAAATATGTGGACGACCCGAACCACGTCATTGAAGTTAGAACCGGACGAGATAGTCAAGACTTAACGCACGAGGAGGTACTGTCAAGATCTTGGATAGGAAAGAACATGTCCTATGTACCGAGGTTATACCACAAGTTAAAGTTTTGTGGAGAAACCATGCTATTGAGGAAATGACCGGGAGTTGGAAACGAAATGAAAGCGAGGTATTCTCATCTTTTCAAACACCGCAGTACGACGCCAATTTCGAGGAAGAAATTTCATAAGGAGGGAGGTTGTAAGACCCCAAATTATTAATAAATGAAATTTATTTTCCTCTATTTATTATTTTGAAATAGTAAGGGTTGATTTGATTAATGTTGATAGTTATGGGTAAAATACATAAATATTTTGAATAAGCAAGTGGTTATAAAATATTCATTATCGTTTGGGAATATTCGTTTGGTCGTGGAATATTCGATCGTCGGGGAATATTCGCACGATATGCATCTTTTTGTGGGCCCCATAACTAAAAGCGATTGGATGAAGAAAATGACAAATATAAGTTGTTTATAAATAACTGGCGTAGTTGTTACCAATTAATCATTGTTGGAATACCCCGGTGGTAAAAAACACACTAATACGCTGCGTTGTTGAACAAAGATACACCAGATTGCACCAATTATTGATTCTTACGTAAGAAGGCACTACTCAATAATTGTTACAAAGAATTACTATTCAAGATTTTATTTTATTGATTCAATAATTGTCTGATTAATTTTTTATATTATCGTTATTTCAATAATTATCACTACACAAGATTTTTCATTATCTGAGAGCAATAATTCATATTATCCGAATAATATTATTAGAAAACATTATTGGCAATGTCTAGAAAGTTCGCCTAAGGAGAGGTTTGGTCACCTAATCAATTGCTACAAGAAGGAGAAATCTTTATTCGAAAGCCCCCTTTTCCTCGGGAACTACTGGTTGCAAGATCGTGATTCTGTAATATTATTTGTGAATAATTAATTATTGATTTATATGATGAGGAAAATATTGATTTTATGTGGATATAGATGGAGAAAATTTTTAATGTGACAATTGTTGAAAATTAATATTTTATCTTTTTCTCGATAAAATAATTCATTTAAATATATTATTTTAATAATATATTAATGGTTATATTTTTATAATGAATATGGGATATATGTGTATATGAGGAGGAAGAGTATTTTGTGGCATTAAACGTTTAACACATATTTTGTGTGTTGGTGGACACAATTATCAATCGAAATTTGATTATGTTTGTAAAATCGCCCTGTTTGTGGATTTCGGTTAATTTTTGTTTGGAATTTGGAAAAACTTCCTTCTGCAAAGTTGTAGATAATGGAATTTCCTATGGAAAGACGCGAATTTTGAATTTTCTTGATAATTATGAATTATTGAAGTTCCAAAGTTCCGAAATAATTGATTTTTGGAAGTTTTAATTGTTTTAATTAATAAAAACGTTTTTTAGATGTATGAGCCTCATTTTACATGTGTTAGGTTGCTGATTTCAGATTCTCAAAGGTTGGCGTAGACAAATTTTTATAAATATATTATTATATTAAATTTTCTACTTTTGGTGTTCTAAGATTTTCCTATAAATAGGTGCTTAGGTTAAAATTGAAAATCACACCGTAAACTCAAGTTTTCTCTCTATATTATCGAGCGTATTCTTGTGAGTATTTTGAGTATACTTTGAGTATTGTTATACTATGCAAGTTCAAGTCATAGCCTATATCCGGTGTTTCAACTAAGTACTTGCTCTTTCGAGGTAAGGGATGTTATTTTCTTCTCAAATGATATTATTTCTTCAATATCATTATCTTTGAAATATTGGTTGGAACTTTTTATCAAATTTAGAACTTTTTCATGCTCTAAGTTACTATTCATGAGTTACTATTCACGAGTTACTATTCATGAGTTACTATTCACGAGTACTATTCATGAAGCGTGAAGATGTTTTTTTGTGAAATTTCTATCTTTTGGTGTCGAAAGTTACTATTCACGATACTCAAGACTTATTCACGATACTGTGACTATTCACTTAATACTGCACTATTCAATCGAAAAATGAAATTTCTTCTTTTTGTCAAAATATCTATTATGGATACTAGCTTTGATTGTATCCATGTTTTGATCATTCTTGAATTTTACTCCACTACGATTACTTATGAAGTATTTTTGAACTTGGATTGTTTAAAATACTAATCCTTAATATTTGTTCTTTTGTTTCAATTGGATTCGCTTTTCTTTGAAATATTTTTCATCATCCTCAATCCTAAATGATGATATTATCGAATATCTTTGGCCCGTAGTGCAAAGATGAATGATTTCTTGATGAATATCTTTGGCCCGTAGTGTAAAAGATGAACAGTGTTGAGATAAACATGATTAATCGATTAATATCTTTGGCCCAGTAGTGCAAAAGATGAACAGTGTTTAGATGAACATGATTAATCGATGAATATCTTCGCCTCAGAGTAAAAGATGAATATTTGATTCCCAGATATATATTGATTGATGTTACAGGATAAAATATCGACGATGAACTTTTAAATTCATATATAGAAGATAGTAGTTTGAATCTCTACTTAACTCTTCTAATGAAATTGTTTTTCGCCGCGATTGTTGATTTAAAACTTGTTGTTATCATTGTATTCTATTAGATTTTTCCTCGTTGGAGACTAACGATAATTTGTTGTATATTATCTTAGTCATAATATTCTTTACTGGGCTAGTTGAGCTCACCCTTTTCCTTTTTGTTCCATTTTTCTTCTCAAGAGGCGAGAATGTAGCGAGTACTAGTCGGGGTATGGAATGAAGGTTCTAAAGAGAGTTGTTTAGTAGTCCTCACCATTTTTGTAAAATAATGTATCAATAATTATGATGGGGATTTATTTGCGTGTGGGTATTGTCTAGATGGCAATATCTGTATTTAAACTCACAGTTTATATGTTGTAATAATAAAGTTGTAGTTATTTTTGTACCATGTATTTGGCGACTCAGAATGGGTTGGATGGAATGGACCTATTTTGGGGGCGTCACATTCTTCCTCATACGCATCAGCTCCGGATCTGTAACTTGAGCAACTTTAACTTTATCAATTAAAGTCGATTCTACTCGTATATTTTCCATCATCACGTGGGTCCCTGGAATCTTTATCTCTATCTCCATCCTTTGTAAGTCATACAAAATAGGACTTTGCATTGACAATATTGCACTCGTACCCGCATATGATCTTCTACTCAATGCGTCAGCTACCACGTTCGCTTTTCCAGGATGGTATTGGATGGTATAATCATAATCTTTCAACAGTTCAAGCCAACGTCGTTGTCGCATGTTGAGTTCCTTTTGAGTGAAGAAATATTTGAGGCTTTTATGATCCGTAAAGATCTCCACTTTCTCCCCATACAAATAATGCCTCCAAATTTTAAGTGCGAAGACAACAACTGCTAACTCAAGGTCATGAGTAGGATAATTCCTCTCATATTCTTTGACTTGTCGTGAGGCATAGGCTATAACTTTCCCATGTTGCATGAGAACACATCCTAACCCTTTGCCCGAAGCATCACTGTAGATGACAAATCCCTCCGAACCAGATGGTATTGTCGAGCAGTCTTTGAAATGAGTCTCCTCTTGAGTTCATGAAAACTCTTCTCACATTCCTCGCTCCAACCGAACTTTGTATCTTTCCGAGTCAGCTAAGTTAGTGGAGTAGCGATTCGAGAAAACCCTTCTACGAATCTCCGATAATAACCCGCCTAAGCCGAGAAAGCTACGACTTTCGATTCATCGATTTAGGTTGCTCCGACTTTGAATAGCTTCAATCTTTGTTGGGTCAACAGATATTCCATGACTTGATACCACGTGCCCAAGGAATGCTACTTCCTCAAGCCAGAACTCGCATTTCTTCAACTTGGCATAAAGCTTGTATTCACGAAGCTTTTAGAGTATCAGCCTCAAGTGTTCCTCATGATCTTCACGGCTTTTGGAATATATGAGGATTTCATCAATAAAGACGACCACAAAATGATCCAAATATTCCTTGAATACTCGGTTCATCATATCCATGAAGGCAGCAGGAGCATTAGTCAATCCAAAGGACATGACTAGGAATTCATAATGCCCGTCATAGGAGTTAAAGCCGTCTTTGGAATATCATCGGTTCTAATCTTCAATTGGTGATATCCGGAACGAATATCAATCTTTAAAAAGAATTTGGCTCCTTGAAACTGGTCAAACAGGTCATCAATACGTGGCAATAGGTACCTATTTTTGATGGTGACATGATTTAACTCCCGATAATCAATACAAAGTCGCATACTCCCATCTTTCTTCTTCACGAATAGAACAGGAGCACCCCAAGGAGAAGTACTAGGACGAATAAAGCCAATGTCTAACAATTCTGTAGTTGAGTCTTTAACTCCACGAAGTTCAATAGAGCCATTCGATATGGGGCTTTGGAAATGGGTTTTGTACCGGGTTCAAGGTCGATACAAAATTCAATTTCACGCTCTGGGGGTAGGCCAGGAAGTTCTTCAGGGAATACGTCAGGAAATTCATTAACAATTGAAATATTATTCAAAACTGATGTATTTTTGTTTAGATCTGTGACATGAGCTAAGAAAGCTTGACATCCGTTTTTCAATAAACGAATAGCTTTATGGATTGAGATGAAAGTGATTGATTTTAATGGTTTGGTTGCTTGAATTTGCATAATAGGTCAATTAGGAATATGAAAACTAACAACCTTACAAAAACAATCAATTTTTGCATGATGAGTAGTTAACCAATCAATCCCTAGAATTACATCAAATGCAAGTATTTTTAATGCAATAAGATCGACAGGTAATGTGTGGGTACCAACTTGAACCAAACAAGACTTATAAACCGTGGATGTAATGAAGGTTTCTCCCAACGGAGTTTCCACAGATAAGTCAAAGTCTAATTTCTCCTGAGTCAAATTTAATCGTTGGCGCAAGTAGGAGAAATAAAAGAATGGGTAGAAACCATTATCAAATAAAGTGTAGACTTCGCTAGAGTTTATGATAAGCTTACCCGTGATGACCTCATTCGGGTTCCTTGCTCTCTGGGAGGTCACAACAAACGCTCTCCCTGCACACTTCTGGCTTTGACTTTTACGGGGATGACCTTTGGTGCCTCCATCCTAGCTGAATTTGTCTTGGTGAGCGACAAAATCGGGCTAAGTGACCTTCTCTTCCACAATTATAACATGCTTTGGAATGACAAGATCCATAATTTGGATGATGTGTCCCTCCCTCGCATTTGAAGCATATGATAGGTGGTCTTTCTCCTTCCTTAACAACGGGTCTTTGGTCTTGACGTCTTTCCATCATTGTTGAATCTCCTCTTCTTGAAATGTCCATTCTTATTGTTTTGGCCTAATTACCAGGAAGTGGTTACCATTTCGCCTGTTGATTCCTCCACACTTGTTGTCACCGCTTCGATGGTTTGCTCTCTTTGGTATTATCATTTTTTTAATTTGCTCTCTTTTGGTTGCGTTGACTCGTTATCACGCTCCACCAACTGAGCCCTATTTACAACATCTGAATACAAACACAGTTTATGAGAAATAAGATGTTGACGTATTTTCGGCTTCAAACCTCTTAAAAACATTCGCGCCATTCTCTCTTCATTATCCACCAAGTGGGACACAAACCGGGATAACTCTGTAAATTTTACCTCGTATTGCGACACGGTCGTATTGTTTTGCTCCAATTTGATAAACTCCACCTCCTTCATGTGACGAATACTTTGGGAAAGTATTTGTCGCCGAAGCAACTCTTGGAACTTCTCCCAAGACATCTTTTATACAGCGGAGTTGAGTACGTTTCTACCGATTTCCCACGATGTCGCCTCTTCGCTTAACATAAAAGGTGGCAAAAGGAACCTTTGCTCCTGAGATATCCCAAGACATCAAATATCTTGGTGATCCGCTTTATCCATGCTTATACGCTTATAAGTGGTTTTGGCTATCCCTTAAACTCCAGTGGTCCCGGCTCCTTGAAGCATTTAGCGGTGGACCCGCTTGAGAGTTTCAGTGTTTCCACCTACATTTTGGACAGAGGCCGCTGCTTCTTTTCATTGCATCTACGAACAATCCATCATTCAGCATTTGGTCGGTGTTGTTGTTTGCATGAGGATTGTCGCCTACGATGCACATTCTCACGATTATTGATATGTGGAGACTCAAGCGGTCTCTTGTGCTCCATTGCTATTCTCAACATTTTGGATGTCATTTTGAGACATCGCCACAAAACAAAGGTTAATTGACATGTAACATAATATCTCTAAACTTTGACCAACCAATTTAAATACAAAATAAATTTAAGTAGGTCCTACTTAATGAAGTAATTCTGTCTCTCCCTCCTAGTTCTAGTCTCACATCTTAGCCGGGGATCATATCCCTAAGCTTTGATACCAACCTGTGGCGCCCCCAAAATAAGGTATACATCACCCATCTTGGGTCGCGGATACATGGTACAAAATTCAAATACAACTTACTAATACAATCGTCAGTGTACAATACGACAAACATAAACCGTGAGTTTGAATACAAATATTATCTACTAGAGATTATACAAACTCAAAAGGAGTCCTCATTACAATTATTATCACACTATTTCACGAGAATAGTGAGGACTACTAATGTTATCCTCTCGGACCATCACTCCGTTCCACGACTCGTCGGCTATATTCTCATTTCACGAAGAGAACGGTGAAAGAAAGGGTGAGCTCAACTAGCCCAAGAAGAAATATTATGACTAAGATAATGCAGAATAAATTATCATTAGTCTCCAACAATGTTAAAGCGATAAAATATAATAGACATCAAGTTTAAGCTGCTGGTTGAACAAGCAATCCATTAAAAGAGTCAAGTAGAAAATAAAATCTACTATCTTTTATGATTTAAAAGGTTTTTCATCTTTCATTATCGCTAAGACTCATTTTAATAAATATTCCACATCATCGAATCACCCCTCGCACTACTACCGAGGATATTCTTTAGTATCGCGACCACAATTATCCATGCACTACGGGCCAAGAATATTTGTGTATTCATTAATGGTTATGATCATGCCAACAATCGTCCATCAATGCACTACGGGCCAATGAGGACTTTACCACATCATTTGTAACATTACGGTCATGATTACACCGAATAATCCACGGTCATAATCATACCAAGTCCATCTATGCACTTACAGCCACGGATGACTTTCAACATAATATAAACATGAGGATGATGACAATGATATAAGAATTCAATAAAACAAGTTCAAGAATTAATTTGTCCAAGAACTACTAATGTCCAAATTATCAACATGATCTTGCTTTGTAGAATATTTCCATGAAAAGATCTTTGGATGAAGCTTGAATATCAATGATATTCTACTAATTTCATGGAGTATAGAAGTCAAAACTTTAACCAACAAAGTATAATAAAGAATGGAATAACAAAAGAAATCACCATGCATGCGTGTACTTCAGAGCGAGAGTTATTCAACAGAATACTAAATAACGGAACGGTCGAGGCGAAATTATGCACAAGCAGGATGTTCCAAATGAATAATAAAAATGGAATAACAACAGAAATCACCATGTATACGGTACTGCGCCATGATGCGAGTTATTCAATGAGAATACTAATAAAGGGCGGAATCAGTCCCGCGTAAAAGCGCATGAGGTGAGGATATTCCAGCGTAATAATAATAAAAAGGCGAGAACCAGTCAGGCGTAAAACGCATGCATGGATATTCAAAGAATAATAATAAAGGCGGAATCGGTCCCGGCGTAAAACGCGTAAACAGGATATTCCAATGAGAATAGTAAACACGGAATAATAGAAGAATGTCACCAAGTATAGAGGTGAATCAGCGTATACAAAGTTATTCCAATGAGAATAATAAGCAATGGAATAACAACGGTTCCCTTCATGAATAAGAAAGAATAACACCCCTTACTTAATACAACAAATAATATTCCCTACCTTAAGAAGAAGAGTATTGGATATATAAGTAGTGAAGTAGCGTAATACTTTCTTCTTTCTCGCCTACATAGTTTATCTCTCAGAGTTTCAGTGAATTCGTAAGAAAATAATAAATGAATGAGCTTATATTTATAGACAAATGAAATGCATAGTAACTAACTCATGAGAAGCGGTCGAGATTGATTTACTTTAATCGATGGTCCATATTTAATGCAAAATAAAATATAATATATTCTATTTATAATCTAATAAAACGAATAACTTTATAAAAGATTTTACTATGCAAACACTATGAATAATAAAATATAATATATTTTAATTATTGTCTAATAAAGCAGATAGCTTTATAAAAAGTATTACATTTTATATAAAAAGATTTTACTATGCAAAATACTACGCAGACACTATGCATAATAGAATATAATATATTCTATTTACAGAATAACTTTATAAAAGTATTACATTTTTATATAAAAAGATTTTACGTATTATTACATTAATAATACCAACAAAAGCTGAGTGACTTATCACTTAAGCATCAATAATTAATATCGTGTGCTACTTATGGAACCACGCAGTATTCTTTGTACTTTTAACACTCGCAGTGTGTTTCAACGATTAACGGTAAAAATTCATAGTTATTTTCATAAAGTATTTTTGTCATTTTCTCAATCCGACAATAATTACATTGTAGGATCCACCAATGATTGTCTTAGTTGTACTAATATTCCTGTTAAAAGCGAATATTCCCTAACCAATCGAATATTATATAACAACTTCGTACATTTTGCAAAATTTAAAATATTACCCACAACTATTATATCAATTTCACTCCATAATATTCAAAAATAATATTTATAGAAAATTCATCTTTATTCAAAAAGTTGGGGTTTTACAGATCTCCTCTATGGTCCTCGTCGGTGGATCTACCAGGATTAACAACTTCTCAAAGTTCAGAATAAGAAAGAGGAATGTAATTTAAAATTTATGCCAGAAAAAGAAAAGAGTAATTTTTTTATGTTTTGTTTGTGTTAAAAAAATGCTTTTTTTTTTAATTTTATGAGAAAAGAAAAAGAGTGTAATCTGATATCTTTAATTTGTTTCCTAATGATTTTAATTTTATTTTTAATTTTTTATAATTTTAAATTATATTTATAATTTTATAATCAAGTTATACTGGATTTAATATAAGTATACCAATTTAATAAGTATATACATGTATTAAATTTTTTTAATGGTAAAATACATTTAATCGTTGAAAATTATAAAAAAAAATATTTTTATTTTAATTATTTTGTACCACGTAATTAATGATTTTTTATTTTTTATTTTTGTAGAAATTAATATAATATTATAATAGATCTCATTGATACAAAATTTTTGATATATTATTTGTAATATTTGGAAAAGAGATAAAAAGAAAAGAAAAAAGCCACATAATCAATGAATTTATTTTATTATTATTTTTGTGTTGCCACATCAGAAAATAATTATTTTTTAAATTTTTTTTTCAGTGCCACGTGTGTAATTATTTGACGTCCGTCCAAGAAATTGGATGGAATGGCCAGATTGAACATTTTTAAAAAGTACAGTGGACTAATTGAATATTTTAAAAGCACATTGGCTAATTGCTTAAAACACTACAACCACAGTGGAAAAAGAGTGTTTTTTGCCAAAAAAAATCATAACTTTTGATAGAATAAATGTACCATCTAGAGTATTGTCCTCAAAATCTTCCGCATAGAATACATCATCATCTTTAGCTGGAGCCCGATAGTCTTCCTATATAATACACCAATAAAATTGAAAACAGTGTACAACTAAAATAAAGATATAAATAAAATGGGGGAATTTGAAGAACCTTGGCCGAAGATTTGTGCCTTTTGCCGGGTCGACCTTTATCACCTATCAATAGCAGTTCATTCACCCAAATCAATACAAATCACATTAACAATGTGTGTTTTTTTTTGGCAGAATAGTGGAATAGGAAATCTTGCTTATAACTTCATATTTAGCGAAATAAAATTAGCTTCATATATATATATATGTTTACTATTGAATGATGTAAAAAATTAGGGATGTTAAATGGTTTTAGAGTGAATAGATGGATAAAAAGAGATTGGGTGGGTTGAATATGGACAGAGGAAAGGAGAAGAATAGTTGTGGAAAACCCCTCACCTTTCACTGCACTCGAGATCACTCGCCAGTTTTTGAAATTGATGATAAGGACGGATCGTTGCTGAGGATGAGGAAGAGGAAGAGGAAGTGGAAGTGGAAGAGGAAGAGGAAGAGGAAGATTAGACCAACTCGATAATTAACTCAGCGAAATTGAACGAAATTGGCTTAAATTGATTAAGAGTCGATTTGAAATTGAGATCGCCTTTGTTGCCTTTATATATAAGTTCACCTATCAATAGCAGTTCATTCACCCAAATCAATACAAATCACATTAACAATGTATGCTTTTTTTTGGCAGAATAGTGGAATAGGAAATCTTGCTTATAACTTCATATTTAGCGAAATAAAATTAGCTTCATATATATATATATATATATATATATATATATATATAGGAATTCCATCCATGGCAACCGGTTGCCATGGACACTGTTCTAACAACCTCTTTTTGGACCGTTGATTAACTTATTGGAAGGCTAAGATTGAAACATAAATAACTCCCGACCGCTACAAGCTCTTCCGGCTGTTAATAAAAAAAAAAACCCAAAGTAAGACAAAGCTCTCACCCATCAGACTTCATTCAGTAAAGATTACTAACTTGATGCTAATTTTCATTCTTAATATTATATTAAATACTAATATTATAAAATATTATATTAATATTAATATTATAAAATATTGTATTAATAATATTACAAAATATTATTATTAATATTTTATAATAATATTATTATTAATATTAATAATATTGTATTAATATTTTATAATACTAATATTATTAATATAAATAATATTAATGATTTTGTAATAATATTTATTTTAAGATAATATTATTACAAAATTATTATCTTAAACTTTTAATTAAATATTATTACAAAATTATTAGTTAGTTAATATTTAATATTATTATTTATTATTATTATTATTACCTTAAATTCAACTAATTTTTTATAACAATAATATTAAAAAAAATGAATGTGAATGAAAACCAAAATGACATAGTAAAAAAAAAAAAAACTCAACCGTATGAACGTGTAGCGGCTGAGCAATTGTGAAGGAGATGCATGTTTAATAACTAATAATTGTAATAATATTTAATTTAAAAGTTTAAGATAATAATTTTGTAATAATATTATCTTAAAATAAATATTATTACAAAATCATTAACTAAATATTATTAAAAAATCATTAACTAAATATTATTAAAAAATCATTAATATTATTTATATTAATAATATTAGTATTATAAAATATTAATAATATTAATATTAATACAATATTATTAATAATAATATTATTATAAAATATTAATAATAATATTTTGTAATATTATTAATACAATATTTTATAATATTAATATTAATACAATATTTTATAATATTAGTATTTAATATAATATTAAGAAGTGAAAATTAGCATCAAGTTAGTAGAAACGCAATGAAGTCTGCCAGTCGTGAGAGCTTATCTTAGAATTTTGTTTTTTTTTTTTTTTTATTAATAGGAAGAAGAGCTTGTAGCGGTCGGGGAGTTATTTATGCTTCAATCTTGGCCTTCCAATAAGTTAATCAACTATCCAGAAAAGAGGTTGTTAGAGCGATTATCATGACAACCCATTGCCATGAATTAATTATATATATATATATATATATATATATATATATATATATGTTTACTATTGAATGATGTAAAAAATTAGGGATGTTAAATGGTTTTAGAGTGAATAGATGGATAAGAAGAGATTGGATGGGTTGAATATGGACAGAGGAAAGGAGAGGAATAGTTGTGGAAAATCCCTCACCTTCCAATCACTCGCCAGTTTTTGAAATTGATGATAAGAACGGATCGTTGCTGAGGAAGAGGAAGATTAGACCAACTCAATAATTAACTCAATAAAATTGAACGAAATTGACTTAAATTGATTAAAAGTCAATTTGAAATTGACATCTTCTTTACTGCCTTTATATATAAGTATCGATTCTTTCTCTATAGTCCAACTACGAACTTTAAAAATAGCAACACAAATCATGCAGGAAAAATTCTGTAAGGCTTCGAAGTGTTTGATGTATTTGTGTGACAAAATTTATTTTATTTACTTTTTTATCCTTATAAATTTAGTTATATTATTATTATTTTATTTTCATAATTTTAAAATTTCTATAACTTTTTATTAAGTCTATGAAATTCATAAAAATTAGATTTTATTTTCACATGTGGGTCCTCACATTAATTACAAATCAAATCAAATTAGATTTAATTTTATTTTTCTTTATTTCTTTATTGATATAACCAAATAATGGAGTTAAACAATTATTTTCTGAATAAGACCTCTGCTCTCTCCTTTGTCTCTCCTCTCTCCTCTCTCCTCTCTCCTCTCCTGCATGTCTCAGATGAATTTTTGAGAGAGAGAGAGAGTGAGAGAGGAAGTTATATGTGTGTATGCATATTTATATATATATATATACATACACACACATGAGAATTTGACTAAATTGGGTTAAAAATTCCCAAATCGATCGAAATCATATGCTTCCCTGTAAGAAATGGAATCCTAGGGATATTGTCTGGCGGAACTCTAGCTGTGGCACGGAGCGGCTCACCGGTTGAGTTCAAAAGGTATCGGCCAAAACAGAAGAAATGAAGGGACTTTTCAAGTCGAAGCCCAAAACTCCGGTTGATGTCGTCCGTCAGACTCGCGATCTCTTCATTTATGCTGATCGCGGCAGTTCCGAAATTCGCGAGAGCAAGCGCGGAGAGAAGGTGTAATTATTTATCTATCTGAATTTGATTTGGATCTTTGGTTAAACTTTTCGTGATTATGCTTGTGTTATAAAAATTTGGTCTTCTATAGGGAGCTAAGATACTTTTTGTGATTATGCTTTCTTCTAAAAATTTGGTCTTTTATAGTTTGTTCTATAGGAGCTAAGATTTCCACTTTGAAATATGATATTTCCACATGTGGGTCAGTAGAAGAACGTGGAAATATCTATTCCTTTTATTATATAGAGTTGAAATTGATTGAAAAGGACCCCTTTTATGGGAAGCATATTATTTCTTTCCCTTGTTAAATATTCTGCATATATGGCAGGTTTGCCTATGCATGTTAGTGCTTTAGGACATTGTGTATTTAATTCAGTAACAACAGACAAGGGTGAAGAACTATTGCATTTGAGATACACAGTGTGTCCCTGCCACCCCTGTGACTAGTGTGAACTCACATAGTACACACGTGGTTTAAAATATCATCACAACTCTCCACAACATTAAAGCATCATCACAACTTTCCACGACATTAAAGCATCATCACAACTTTCTACGACATTAAAGCAACACAATAACTTTCTACGAGGACCGCAGCATTAAAGCAATATCACAACTTGATGAACATTGTATTGTCAATGTGAACTGTGTCAAATATAGGTCTAGAATATGTGATTCTATCTGAATCATCTGATAACAAATTTGTGAAAGATTTGTATTTTTAACAAATTATATATAAGCTGTGCATGAGTTTGAAAGTTTGCTTATGCACACTGTTGTTCGAATTGGTTGGTTATCTTCACTTGTTGTTTGAATACTATATATATTCCCATACTTATCCACCCCTTAAACAAGAGAAGACTTGTTGATATTCCATTTTCAGATGATGGAGTTAAGTAAGCTTCTCCGGGAGTTAAAGTCAATTCTCTATGGGAATAGTGAATCAGAGCCAGTCTCGGAGGCTTGTGCAAAGTTGACCCAGGAATTCTTTAGAGAGAACACACTACGTTTGTTAATTATTTGCCTACCAAAATTGAACTTAGAGGTGAGAATCAAACAATCGTCTTACGTAACATTTGCTTTGCTAAGTAAGACAATTTGCTTCTGCTTCTGCATTTGCTTCTGTTCCCCCCAAAAAAAAATAAAAATAAAAATAAAAATATATTGCTATATTTTGTTGACATTTATATGTTTGAGGGCACTTTTACTATCTTCTAGCATTATATTATAATGTTGTTGACCATCTATGCAGGCCCGTAAAGATGCCACCCAAGTTGTTGCAAATCTGCAGAGACAACAAGTTCAATCGAGGCTGATAGCTTGTGATTACTTGGAAGAAAATATGGATCTAATGGATATATTGGTATCAGGGTAAGCTACATCAAAATGGTTGCAATTATCATAGTGATGTCTTGGCTTGGGTTGCTTCGTGATATTAATGATTTGACAGCATAACTTACTCCAAGTTTGATAGTGCTTTGAGAAGTTTCTCTGGCTTTTCTTTAGTACACATGTTTTCTTCCTATTTTTAATACACAAGGTAGGTAGTGAATGAGAATATATATTATCTACGTGATGTATTTACCTGAAACAATAGTATTGTATTGGTCACTTTTTTGGGGAACTACCAAAGGATTTTCTTAAAAAGCTACCAGATCTACTAAATACTTTTTGCTACTAATGGATGCTCATCATTTCATTTGTGACATACTATTAGGTCAATTAAGTGGTGCATTTCTGACATCTCAGGCATATGCAGAATGATAATTTATTTAAGAATATTTTTTCTTAAATTTATACCTGAAAATTTGAAGGTTCTTTAAAAAAAAATTAGACAGTTTTAGCTTTTGAATTGATTCCTTTTTGTAAAAATCTCTATACCTTTTCAGAGGTATTTAGTACTCTTTATTACAATGGTGCCTAACTACTTATAACAAGCCATCCTGATTGGGGATCAATCCGTAAGGCATTGTCATGGATGATTAATCTTTTATGTTATTTTATTTTTCCAAATTTTTATTTAAAGTATTAGTTATTATTTTTTTATTGGGCTTTTGTAGTCTTTGGCTTTTTTTCTTGGGCCCAATGTCCAAATAGGATTTTTTTTCTCTCCATAAATATGGATATAATTGACAGACTCACTACGTTATTATACAGTTCTATTTTAAGACTATAAAGTGACGTGATTTTCCTAATTTGTCATTACTTTTAAATCACAAATTTCAATATCAAACTGCCACAACTAAATTCCTAACTAATACTAAGGCTATATTTGAGAACATTAAATTATCCATAAAAAAGTCATCGTTTTACAAATGTATCTCTAATTTTGGAATGGAGGGAGTATTCTTATTGATTATGATCAATTTATTCTGCATTCTAGGATTGTAGGGTAGTGGAGTGCAAAGCTCCACCTTAGTTACAACGTTTCCATTATTTTCCAATTATTTTTCAGTAATTATGCTTCTCCAAATATTGTTATACATCAGGTCCTGGTTAAAAAATGAGCTTTTTGGCTTTCTTTTCTTTCTTTTTCTGAGTGTTAACCTATGTAGGGCAATCTTGAGGATGCAATTGAATGTAAATTATTCTCGATGTACATCAATTTTACTTTTCTATAAAGCTCTCTTGTTTCTTCATTCAGTTATGAGAATGCAGACATGGCTTTACATTACGGTACAATGCTGAGAGAATGCATACGCCATCAGAGTATTGCAAGGTGAGCCTAATAAACCAGTTTAAGCATGTATCTCTCTGTTTTTTAGGGCTTGTAAGTTGGCTAGAGTTATGTTAGTTATTGGAAACTTATCTAGACAGTGAAGCTGCATCTTTTCTACATTGCCTGTTACTAGATGAATTTATTTGTGCTTCATCTTTTAGCTTCTGAGCGCATATTCCTATTTTCGTTTCTCTGTTTTGAGAAAATTAGTTAAAATCAACGAAAAAATTGCCTCCCAATTAGACACAAATCACCTAATCATTATAGATCCAGAATATTTTCTGGTTACAATTGTTCAGTTGAAAGGATCCACTGAATTTTCTGGATGCGTCTAAGTTTTTGATTTGAAGTTAAATCACTCTCATCATTAGGATGCTTTAACATTTAAGAATTTCATTGCTTAAAATTGTTTTCAGCATAAATGATCAATCTATTAGTTAATTTTAATCTTTCTAATTCCCTACATTTGCTTGAAAGGTATGTCTTGGAATCATCGCATATGAAGAAGTTTTTTGATTATATACGACTTCCAAATTTTGACATTGCTGCTGATGCTGCTGCAACTTTCAAGGTTGAGTGCACTTTGACTGAATTAGTGAGCAGAGACGTTTTAGATTCCTTCTCTATCAAGTCAATTTTGTTTGTATCTATCCTTTATATTAAGCGAAAGCAGGGGTTTTGTGTCTCACTTTTGTATCTCATCTAAATTTTCTGGAATGCCATCATTATAAAGTTCACATTCAAAATGTACAAATGTTGGGGGTTAGTAGTGAAATAATAGGTAATTTTCCATGAAAGGTAGTTTTTTGCTATTTCTCTCCACCTTTATCCAATTAACATGCCATATCTTATATTAAGGTTATTTTACGATAATTGGTTTGTGCATGTATGCTTGCTAGATGACGGCCCAGTAGTACACACATGTCAAATGAATTGATTATGGTCGAAATAATTTAAATCAATAACTTATCGTTGCAGAATAATATATTATGTGCAAGGTACACTAGGTTTTTTGAAAAGTAATACTCAAAAGAATAATGTTAAGATGTATGTATAACTTCAAAAAGTCTTCTTGGGGCACTCTCACATAATTTACTATGGGATTCCCTGGTATGCGTGTTTTGTGAGGTAGCGCAGTAAAGTTATGGTTTCCGAAAGTAATAGTGTTAAGATACATGTAAAATTTCTAGTTGTCTTCTTCGGGGACTCACATGGTTTACTATGGGATTGCTTAGTGTGCGTGGTTGGCAACTGCAGGAAAAAATTGATGTAAATAAATTTGTAAATAAATCTTGGAAGTATATAGCAGTTATCTAGTTGTATGTTTCTTATCTTAGTAGTTTATGAGTTTAGCTGCTAAAGGTTCTTATAATTTCATAATTCTTTTAGTATAATATATCAATCCAACATCTATGTATTTAACTATTTATAGTTGTATGTGTGCAAGTTTTATAGTTGGTAACTGCAGGTACCTGTGATAGGAAAAAATTAATGTAAATAAATCTTGGAAGTATATAGCAGTTATCTAGTTGTATGTTTCTTATCTTAGAAGTTTTATGAGTTTACTGCTAAAGATTCATATAATTTCATAATTCTTTTAGTATAATATATCAATCAAACATCTATGTATTTAACTATTTATAGTTGCATGTGTGTAAGTTTTATTGAGCTAATAACATATCAAGATATAGTTAGATAAAATAGCAAGTTTGTACAAAATTGTTATCAAGTCAAAGTGCAATCACCCAGGCATTTGTCCGGACACTACCTACTTACGTAGACAAGCAGCAAAAAACCTAGACCAGTATTCTAAAAATTGTGTAGGCGGCGGAGGGGGCACCTAGTGCCTAGGCTGCCTTGGTGATGCCTAGGCGTTTTTTCGGAAGACTATCCGTTTTCTTAGGTGGCCTCAATTATTTATTTTTCAATTGTACATACTTGTTGTACTATACAACACATATAGTAGATGTAATTTTTGTAAATTTTATATGAAGCATTACCAAAATAACAACCTATTAAGGTTTAACAAATTCATTTTAAGTATTGTAGAAGCTTCAAAGTAGAGGTTTGATTCTGCCTAGGCGGGGCCTAGGTGCCCAGCCAAATTGAAGCGGTTTAGGACCACCTAGCGCTTAGGCGGAGCTTAATCGGACCTGGGCAGAATTTTTAGAACCCTGACCTAGACACCTGGAGATAGCAACTATTGCCTAGGTGTTCAAGGAAGCTTGCACCGCTAAGGCACCTTACTACCATGGATGAAGCCCCAAACTGCAGACATTTACTTTTTGGTTGTATGCTTATGTTTCATTTCTAGAACTTTAAAAGTGTCTGAACACTGTGACTCGCTGCTTTTGATTAGAAAGTATAATGTTGCATTGTGTTATTTTGCTAGATTCCTCCAAGTCTGTATCTATTTTTACTTGAAGTTAAATGCTAAGAGAAATTTGGAACTGTTCTACATTGTGAATTTATTGTTTATGATTGGACTGTTTTTTATTTTTTATTGGAGTTTATATGCTTGCGGTTGACATGTAAAATCTAAATGAAAATTTTATATTTGGCAATCATTCTGCCTTGTCTTATGTGAGAGGTTCTTAGCATTACAATGATACGGTTTTAATATAACTGTTGCAGGAACTCTGTACAAGGCATAAATCAACTGTAGCTGAATTTCTTTCTAAGAATTATGATTGGGTAAGTGAATGCTTTACTCTGGTATACTATGAAAATGTCGCATATTGATGTGTATCCTCGTGCACTTCCTTAGAGGCATTGGCTATCTGCTTTATTGCAACAACACATCAAAGTTTCATTAAAGAAAATACTAACAATTACAGACTCAGTAAGAAAAAATATCTACAAAATCTGCACCTAGGATGCTTATCTATTGTACCATTAGCACTACCTGAGATAAGTATAGTGTCAAGGAAAACAAATCAAGTTTCATTTTTACAATTAATTTTATTGGCCTCAATCAATTGAAATATTTACAAAATGGTAGTTGATTTTGTTTTAATGAACTATTAAGCTATCATTAATTTTTTTAATAATAATAAAACTTTTGCTCACTTGCTCAAATACTAATTTATTGAGTGTTAGTGAAACACTATACTATTTTTTCTGTCTTATTTTGGTAGTTATAATATTTTTGTCACTCTCTAAAGGTAATACATTGCAAACTTCATGCTTGCTATCCATAAGTTGTTGTGATATACCCCAATGTTTAAGCTGACATATTAAGAAGCTCTTACATTCTGCTTGCTATGTATTCCCTAGCCTGTAAAGAGACCTTTTGTTTTGGTTCTCTTCTTTAGCACAAATTTTGATTGAGACGTACCAAAAACATAATTGTACATTAGATCTGCAATATATTTTTATTCTCTCAATATACAAAAGGTATGCTGAGAATATAATGTATTCCGTTCCAAAACATAAGACCATTATTGACTTTTTAAAGTTAACCTGAGATATTTTCAAATTCAAAATTGACATAGATTCCTTTAATTTTAGTCAAAACAATGATGAATCTTGTAAAATAAAAAGTATTACTCATTATAAGATTTATTGTTTCGGAATTTTTAATGGATCACCTTAATTTTGAGTTTGAAAATGTCTCAATAATGATCTTATAATTTGAAAAGGATGGAGTATATTGTTAATATTTTGTGCAAACTAACCCCCACCAACGGAAGGGCCTGTCTCTGCAGGTAAAAGGTATAAGGTTACATGAGTTTAACATTGAACGCCAATGTTTTCATGCATATAATTTCATCAACTTGGTACCATTTATCTTAGGTTTATTGTGGGTTAACCATTAGATAATAACCTGCACAAACCTCTGGTTTTAGTTTTTTGCAGACTTTAACTCAAAGCTGCTAGAATCTGCCAATTACATTAACAGACGTCAAGCTGTCAAGGTATGCAAAGGTTTCAAGTTTTGATTAATTATGTAGGGTAATAGTAACATATCAGACATTTGTACATCTGATTGAACAGAGCTTTTTTTTTTTCATTTAAACTGTATGCTTCATGTATAAAACATGTTCTTCGGAAGATATTCCCTTTATATTTGTTCTTTCCTTTCTATATTGTACTTATTTTAAATTCCAAAAAGGAATCACTGATTTGGCATCTTCATCTCTGTCTTCCCATATATTTTATGTCAATCGTAACATAGTATTATAATTATACATTTGAATATTTTCAGAAGCGAAGCACTCAGATTCATGTTACTGTTGTTATACAACTTTTTTAATTGTCATTAAATCACGGAATCTTATTTTATTTATATAAAGGTACTAGCCTTAGCATGTTCAGGATTCTCCAATGAAATGTGTTTCTTTGATACTCATGGTATTTCATCTGTTATTGCTAAAACCATTTTCCATCGTACAGCTGTTGGGAGATATGTTATTGGATCGTTCGAATTCTGCTGTGATGATGCGATATGTTAGTTCAAGGGATAATTTGAGAATTCTGATGAATCTGCTCAGAGTATGATACTCTTCTTGATAACTTGGTCTGTGTCATCTCCCCCCACCCCCTCCACCAAAAAAAAACACACGAGAAAAAAAAAACATTTTTAGTTAAGGTTATCGATATAATTTTTTCATGTTTTCCATCTGCGTCGGTAAAAGCATGGTTTGCCTTGCAATGTTTGTGCAGCCACCTGAACAGAAGAATTGGGGGAAGTCGGACTAGATAAATTAATCTGTTCTTTACAAACTATGACTCGTAACTTATGTATTAGTTGGTGTCTTCTCTTCTTTTGACAGGAATCGAGCAAGAGCATTCAGATAGAAGCATTTCATGTTTTCAAGGTAACCTGTCTGGATATTGTCATGGACTCGTCTCTTTTGCAAAAGATTCCTTGGGCTCGAATTAATTGATAGATTACATTTTGCAGTTATTTGCCGCTAATCAGAACAAGCCCGCCGACATCGTTAGCATACTAGTTGCAAATAGAAGCAAGCTTCTGCGTCTCTTTTCTGATTTTAAAATGGATAAAGGTGGGAAGTTGAGAAATGCATTTGATAATCATTTCTATTTGCAGTCTTAGTAGTTTAATAAATAATTTTTTTTTGGGTGCAGAGGATGAACAATTTGAGGCAGACAAAGCCCAAGTTGTTAAGGAAATTGCTTCTCTTGAACCCAGATGATGACCGCAGTCCTGCATTGATCAATTCTTCCAGTCCCAACCTTCATGGCAATGTGTTGTATGTGCAATATAAGTTATGTTTACCCCAGTTTATTTGTCGAGTAATAGTTCTCTGAGTCCCGGCCCCCTCGGATTTTATGGAACCTATCTCTCCATTGGTTTTTGCCGATCATCTGTAGAAACATGTTGTTGAGTTCATCATGTATGTCAGATTATATACATACACTTGCAGGGATAGCGAAAAGAAAAAAATATGATGGTTAAAACTAAAACTAGCCTAGTGCAAGTGTTATATATGGGAGTGGTTAGTATAAAGTTCATTTTTAAGTAAAAGAAAAAATATGATTGTTAAAACTAAAACTAGCCTAGTACCAAAAAAGTGTTATATATACATGGCAGAGGTCAGCAATTTATGAGAGAATCAAAATAAGGAACATTGAAGGAATACTTTTTCTTTTCTTTTCTTTTTTGGCATTTGGTATTATTTACATAATTTCTTGGCTGATTTATTTGCATAAATCTTATGGATATTGTATTTTCAGGGTGTTTATTTGTTTGCATCTTCATAGAAAACTCAAAATTTTGATTTTGGTGCTGCAATTCTTTGAAAGGGGTAAATCTCTTTTTTTGTTTTTGAGGGGAAATTAAAATGAAAGTCATAATTATAATTATTATAATATTCACTTAATATAAACATTTAAACACCTTAAGGAATCATATAAATATCAAAAAAGTGATGGTGAACATGATCTAATTCGATTGGGGTTAAATCACTTATTTTTCAATGAACTGAACCCCAATTTATATTTTACTCGGGTAATTTTTTTTTTCATTTAACTCATTAAATTACAATTATTTTACACAAATTGAAAAAATGGTTAAAGAATGTTAAAAATTAACAAAATATTTTTGTGGCACCACATTAGATGATAATAAGAAACAAGACTATATATTATAGAAGAAGAGAAAGACAACCAGGTAAACAAGTTTATATTACTCTGCTTCTGCAAACTACAACCTACAGCTCTTTAAATAGAGTTGCTGACTAACAAATACTAGAAAATAGGACCACTAACTTTTAACATGCATAGACTTCCTAATAAACTGGTAAGCATTATGACCACTACTACATTAATAAGAAATCCCTATAAAATAGGACAACAACTAATACGTGACTCAACAATTCTTCCCTTAAACTGATATTCCAAATATTCAGTTTAACATTTTCTCCATAATGCATACTCCAAGTTTCTCTCTTAGTTTTTGGAAGACATTCAAATTGAGAGGCTTAGTGAATATATCAGCCACCTGGTCTTCACTTCTGCAATAAATGATATCAATAACTCTTTCTATTGTGCGCTCCCTTAGATAATGATACTTCACATCTATATGTTTGCTTCTTCCGTGAAGAACAGGATTTTTAGAGAGTTTAATTGCAGAGCTGTTATCACAATAGATTATAGTGGGTCCCTCTTGCTTGAAATGCAACTCTTTAAGAATTTTTCTCAACCAAATAGCTTGACATGCACTTGCTGTTGCTGCTACAAACTCGGCTTCTGTTGTTGACAAAGTAATTATTGGTTGCTTCTTTGAGGACCATGAAACAGTTGTTAAACCCAGCATAAAAGCATATCCTGATGTGCTTCTTCCATCATCCAAATCTCTTGCATAATCGCTATCAGTAAAGCCAATCAAGTCTGATTGTTCTCCCTTTTTGTAAAACAGCCCCAAATTTGTAGTGTCACGCAGGTATCGAAGAATTCTTTTGGCAGCAAGAAGATGGATCTCTTTTGGTTGCTCCATATACCTGCTAATTAGACTTACATCATGCATTAAATCAGGTCGTGTTGCTGTCAAATACATTAAACTTCCTACCATTTGCTTGTAAAGAGTGCTGTCAACCCTTTTCTGTTGAATCCTTCACAAGCTTGAACTCTGTCTCTTAGGAGTGGTGGTTTGGGTTGCAATTCTTCATATGAAAAACACATCCAAAATTTCTTGGGCATATTTCTTTTGAGACACAAAAATTCCAAAGATCGATCAGCACTACTTCTATGCCAAGCGAAAGTAATGCATCAAACCAAGATCAGACGTGTCAAATTCAGTCATCATGGATTTTTTAAATTTATCAAACATGACACTATCATTTCCAGTATAAAGAAGATCATCCACATATAAACTCACTATGAGCATCTTTCCTCCATCTTCAACTTTTGTAAAAAATGTATGTTTATATGGACATTTCTTAAATCCCTCCTTAGTAAAATAAGCATCTATACGACTATACCAAGCTCTTGGAGCTTGTTTTAGTCCATATAGTGCCTTTTTTAATTTATACACTTTATGCTCATCTTTATTCTTGACATAACCAGGAGGTTGGTCAATAAATACCTGTTCTTCCAAGTTACCATGTAGGAATGCCAATTTCACGTCCAACTGGAAGATAGGCCATGAGTTTTGAGCAGCCATTGCGATTACCATTCTAATTGTGTCGTGTCTATCCACAGGAGCGAAAACTTCTTTGTAATCCACACAAAACTCTTGTTTGTATCCTTTAGCTACTAATCGCGCCTTGTACTTGTCAACTTCACCATTCTCCTTCAATTTTGTCTTGTACACCCATTTCACACCAATGGACTTTTGCCCTTTGGGAAGCTCTGTCAACTCCCAAGTATTGTTTCTTTCAATAGCAGCAATTTCTACATCCATAGCCCTTCGCCATTTTGCTTCTTTTACAGCATCATCAAAAACTACAGGATCGCAATCTGAAAATAGAGCAAAATATGTGAGTAGGTCTTCTTCAGACTCGTCAGAATTAGATACCTCATAATCCATCATCCATGCAGGCCTTTTCCTCTCTCGTTGAGGCCTTTCAGGTCGCAGACTTCTTCACTTCTGGTGTAGACTTCGAGAATCATTTTGATTGATTGTTGCTGGTTGTTGCACTAACTCCATAGGTTGCTACCTTTTCTCTTCATCATCATCAAAATTTGTAGGAATTTGTTGCTGAATATTGTTCTCGATCCATGACCAGGTTTTTTCTTCATCAAAGATGACATCACGGCTAATAATGATTTTCTTGGTGATAGGATTGTATAACTTATAAGCTTTTGATTGATCATTAAAACCAAGAAAAATGCATTTTTCTCCTTTGTCATCCAGCTTCTTTCTCTTCTCATCTGGAATATAGGCATAAGCAATACACCCGAAAAGTTTGAAATGATCTACCGCTTTGCCTTCGTCTGATTCCAGATTCTTTTCGGTGTCATATTTTTTAATGACAAGTGTAGGACTTCGCTCAAAATATGAATGCTCCAATGATCGCTTTCGGCAAAAAACTTTTGGAATACCGCTCCTTGTCAAAAGACATCGCACCATATTCATAATAGTGCAATTTTTCATTTCGCACACACCGTTCTGTTGGGGCATGTAGGCTGCTGTAAGTTGCCTCTTGATTCCATTAACCTCACAGAAATTTGTAAATTCATGTGAGTTATACTCCCCACCACGATCAGTACGTAGAACTTTGATGGGCCTGCCAACTTCTTTCTCCACTAGTACTTTATAGCTTTTAAAGGCTGCAAAAGCTTCATATTTTTCTTGCAAAAAATAAACCCATGTTTTTCGACTGAAATCATCAATGAAAGTAATTATGTATCTTTTACCTCCATTAGAAGATGGATTGATTGGTCCGCAGAGATCGGAATGCACCAACTCTAAAGCCTGTTTTGCTCTCCATGAATTTCCTTTTTGAAAAGAATCACGATGTTGTTTACTAACAACACAATCTTCAAAAACATCCGAGGGGCTATTAAATTGTGGAAGACCAACTACCATTTGCTTTTGTTGTAAAGTCTTTAAACCACCAAAGTTAAGATGACCATATCGAAAATGCCAAAGCCAAGCCATATCCTTCAACTTTGCCTAGAAACATGAGTAATTCGTGTTGTGGAGAGACAATGGAAACATCCGATTGGCCGTCATACTAACTTGAGCTATTAAGCCCAATTTCTCATCTCGAATTCCGCAAATCCCATTTTTGATGGAGAACTCATACCCCTTCTCTTGTGACCCACACTAAGTAGATTGGTCTTCAATTTCGTACAAAAGAACATTAGAAATAGTCTGCGTGGAACATCCCTTGGTTTGGATTGACACATTTCCTTTGCCCATATGTAGATTGTAGAATTATCTCCAAACTTCACTTGCATATCGTGATAAGATTCATCCAAATGAGAGAATGCAGGACTTATTTCCACTCACGTGATTGCCGCAACCCGGTATCTAAATACCACACATTTTGGTGCGTATCCTCCTTTGCATGACACACCATGAGAAGAGATATTTCTTCTTCCTTTTCTACAAAATTAGATCTTTCCCCACGATTCTTGTTTAAATTAGTACGACATTCAAATTTATAATGGCCAGTACTATGATAATCGATAACACTCAATGTTTGATTTGTCTGCTGACTTTGGCTTGAAGTTTGTTGAGTGGTTACCATCACGACCTCTTCCTCTCCCTTGAGAAAAGTGGGATTGATAGTTTTCTGGTTGTTGGTGTGGCTGCCTACGAGCTTTGTTTTCTCTACCTCCACCTTTTCCTTGTTCTTCCTTGTTTGGTTGAGAAAAATGATTGTTGGTTGAGACTTGTAAAGCTTGTTCCTCATGTTCTTGCTGATTCATTTTTTGTTCATGAACCTGCAATGAACTCTGCAATTCATCAATTGAAAGAGAATCAATGTCTTTAGATTCATCAATGGAGCAAACAACGTAATTGAATTTTGGCGTCATTGACCGAAGAATTTTCTCCACAATCATCACATCCTCCATCTTTTCGCCATTAGTTCGCATCTTATTTGTGATTGTCATCGTTCTTGAGAAGAAATCTGAAACTGACTCCCCAACTTTCATCCGCAATGTCTCAAACTCGGTGCGAAGGGATTGAAGGTGTGCACGTTTGACCTTCACATTTCCTGCATATTTCTTCTTCATAGAGTCCCAAATGTGCTTGGAGGTATCTTTACAAAGAATCGTCTCCAGGATTGACCTATCAATGGCTTGAAAAAGATAATTTTTGGCCTTGAGATCCTTCAACTTCATCGCATCCAATTCGGCTCTCTGCGACTCCGTCTGTGACGCCCCCAAAATTAGGTATACATCATCCATCTTGGGTCGTCAGATACATGGTACAAAATTCAAATAAAACTTACTAATACAACTGTTGTGTACAATACGACAAAACATAACTGTAAGTTTGAATATAATTATTGTCTACTAGAAATTATACAAACTCAAAAGGAGTCCTCATTACAATTATTAACACACTATTTCACAGAATAGTGAGGACTACAAATATTATCCTCTGGACCGTCACTCCGTTCCCCGACTAGTCCCTGTTATGTTCTCATTTCCTGAAGAGAACAGTGAAAGAAAGGGTGAGCTCAACTAGCCCAAGAAGAAATATTATGACTAAGATAATGCGAGAATAAATTATCGTTAGCCAACAATGATGTTAAAGCGATAAAATATAACAACATCAAGTTTAAGCTGCAATGGAACAAACAATCCATTAAAAGAGTCAGTAGAGAATAAAATCTATTATCTTTTATGATTTAAAAGGTTTTCATGACTTTTATCATTTGGGACTCAAATTTTAATAAATAATCCACATCATCGAATCACCCCTCGCACTACGACCAAGAATATTCTTTAGTATCACGACCACAAATTATCCATGCACTACAGCCAAGGACATTCGTGTATTCATTAATGGTCATGATCATGCCAACAACTGTCCATCAATGCACTACGGCCCAATGATAACTTTTACCACATCATTTGTAACATTACGGCCATGATTACAATCGATAATCCCCGGTCATAATCATACCAAGTCCATCTATGCACTACTGAATATAGATGACTTTCAACATAATATAAACATGAGGATGATGACAATGATATAAGAATTCAATAAAACAAGTTCAAGAATTAATTTATCCGAGGAACTAATAATGTCCAAATTGCCAACATTATCTTTGCTTTGTAGAGTAAAATTCAAGAATGATCGGAAGAATATTTCCATGAAAAGATCTTTGGATGAAGCGCAAATATCAAGGATATTCTACTAATTTCATGGAGTATAGAAGTCAAAACTTTAACTTGTTGAGTATAATAAAGAATGGAATAACAAAAGAAATCACCATGCAGCCGGTAGATTTCAGCATAGAGCAAAGTTATTCCAATGAATAATAATAACGGAACCAGTGTCGTGCAAAATTTGTAACCACACGATGTTCCAACAGAATAATAAAGACGGAACCGGTCCGGTGTAAAACAAATGCAGGATGTTCCAATGAATAATAATAAAGAGCGGAACCAGTCCGGTGTAAAACACATGCACAGGATGTTCCAATGAATAATAGAAGTATGTCACCAAGTATAGTGTAAAAGCAGCGATACAAAAGTTATTCCAATAGAATAATAAGCAATGGAATAACAATGATTCTCTTCATGAATAAGAAAGAATAACACCCCTTACATTAGTAGGAGATTGAATATCGCAGAGTGTAGTAATGTAATACTCTTCTTCTTTCTCTCTTATTCTCTCTATACTTTTATCTCTATAGCTTGAATGAATTCGTGAAAATAATGAAGCACTAGGCCTCTATTTATAGAAGATTTCTAGCTTAACACTTGAAATATGAAAAGGCAAGTGGCTCGACGACCGGTGATGTGAAAAGAAAAGTGGTTTGACCTTTTGTAATGTGAAAGCGACAATTGGTTCGGCCTTTTGTAATATGAAGCGGTAAGTGGTTTGACGTCCGGTAAAGGTAGTTACTATTGATTTGAAGGTAATTACTATATCGATTGAAGGTAATTACTATTGACGAAGGTAATTACTATTGACGTAAGAGACTCTTAGATGATGACATATGGCCCCCCATAAAATAACCAAACTTACCACAAACGTTTCATAATAGACTCTTTATATACATCAAGGATTGAATAAATATTACCACAAATCATTTTATTAACACATATTTAATCTTTCAACAATTATTAATCATTTATAACTTGTCGTCTCAATTATTGATTTAATAATATAACATATTATATGAGATGATACTATGACAATAATTGAATCAATAATATAAGAGATATGATGCATCAACCATCTTTGTAGTAATAATTGAGTATAGGTGAGTGACTTCTCACGTAAGCATCAATAATCAATATCTGTGTGCTACTACTTATGCAACCACGCCAGACATCGTATTTTTACTAAGGGTAGTTCAACAGTTTTAACGGTAACACCTCCGCCGTTATTTTCATAAAAAGTATTTTTGTCGTTTTCTCAATCGATAATAATTCCGTTGTAGGGGTCCACCAATGATTGTGCTTGCGTGCATTGCGAATATACCCCGACAAAAAGAATATTCCCCGACCAAACGAATATTTTATAACAACTTGCTTACTTTGCAAAATTTATAAATATTACCCACAACTATAACATTATATCAAATTTACTCCATAATATTCAAAAATAATATTTATAGAAAATTCATCTTTATTTATAAAAGTTGGGGTCTTACAACCTCCCCTTCTTATGAAATTTTGCCCTCGAAATTAGGGTACATACCTGGTATGTCGAAGAGGTAAGGATACCTTGATTTCATTTCAGATTCTAACTCCCAAGTCATTTCCTCAACATCGTGGTTTCTCTACAAAACTTTGACTTGAGGTATAACCTTGGAGCTTAGAATATGTTCCTTCTTATCCAAGATTTGAACAGGAACCTCTTCATACGTCAAATCTTCCGCTATTTCATCCGGTTCTAACTCAATAATGTGGTTCGGGTCTTTCACATATTTACGTAACATGGATATGTGAAAAACGTTATGAACACGAGACATACTTGGCGATAAAGCGAGTCTATAGGCCACAGTTCCTACTCGATCGAGGATTAAAAATGGGCCGATGAATCGAGGATTGAGTTTTCCTCTCTTTTCAAATCTCGTAACTCCTTTCCATGGAGCAACACGCAACAACACATGATCTCCTATATCGAATTCCACGTCCTTTCGATGAAGATCAGCATAACTCTTTTGTCGATTTTGTGAGGTTTTTATACGTTGTCGGATCGTTTGAATCTTTTCCGTAGTCATACGTACCAACTCCGGTCCCAACAACGTTGCTTCACCCACCTCATCAAAGATAATCGAGAACGACACTTTCTTCCATACAACGCTCGAATGGAGCCATGCCAATACTTGCTTGATAAACTGTTGTTGTAGGAAAACTCCACTAATGTTAAGAAATTGTCCCAACTTCCTTGAAATCAAGGACACGAGTCTTAATAGATCTTCAAGAGTTTGAATAGTCCTCTCCGATCGTCTGGTCTGGTCTCGAGGATGATATGCCGAAGCTAAATCGTAAGTCTGTGCCATAGCTTTTTGCAAACTAACCCAAAATCGTGAAGTGAATCTTGGGTCTCGATCAAAAACTATGGATACTGCAGATACCATGTGAGCTTTACAATCTCGTTTATGACATCTGAAGCAAGACGTTCAAGTGTATAAGTTTCTCATGCTCAGTAAGAAATGAGTAGACTTGGTCAATCTATCAACAATGACCCAAATCGCATTTATGCCTTCGAGAAACCTTAGAAAGGCCAGAATCGAAATCCATGGTAATGTGCTCCCACTTCCATTCTCGGAATTTCAAGTGGTTGCAATGGACCTTTTGGTACTTGATTCTCCGCTTTAACTCGTTGACAAGTTAGACACCTTGAGATAAACAACGCTATCTCTCTCTTCATATTGCTTCCACCAAAATGTATGGCATTTAATATTATGATACATTTTGGTACTCCTAGATGGATTCGTAAAGCGGTGTGTTATGCGCCTCCATCATGATTTTATACTTTAAATCGTGGTCGTTAGGAACACAAAGTCCGGAGTTGACTCAAGTATTCCTTCTTCATCGATTCTTCGCTTCCGCATAGCACCTTCTTGCACTTTCTTCCTCATACGCTAATGTACTCTGTGTCCGTAACTTGAAAGCAGCCTTTAACTTTATCGATTAAAGTCGGTTCTACTCAGTATATTTGCCATCATCACATGGGTCCCTCGGAGTCTTTAACTCTATCTCCATCCTTTGCAAGTCACACAAATGGGCCTCATGCGTTGACAATATCGCAACTCTCAGACTTGCATATGATCTTCTACTCAATGCGTCGTACTACCACGCTTGCTTTTCCAGGATGGTATTGGATGGTATGATCATAATCTTTCAACAGATTCAAGCCAACGTCATTGTCGCATGTTGAGTTTCTTTTGAGTAAAGAAATATTTGAGGCTTTTATGATCCGTAGAAGATCTCCACCTTCTCCCCATACAAGTAATGCCTCCAAATCTTTAGTGCGAAGATAACAAATTGCCAACTCTAGATCATGAGTAGGATAATTCCTCTCATATTCTTTGAGTTGTCTTGAGACATAGGCTATGACTTTTCCATGTTGCATGAGAACACATCCAAACCCTTTGCCCGAAGCATCACTGTAGATGACAAATCCTCCGAGGCGGATGGTATTGCCGTAACAAAGCGCGAAATGAGTCTCCTCTTGAGTTCTTGAAAACTCTTCTCACATTCTTTGCTCCAACCGAACTTTGTATCTTTCCGAGTCAGCTGAGTCAATGGAGTAGCGATTCGAGAAAATCCTTCCATGAATCTCCGATAATAACCAGCTAAACCGAGAAAGCTACGTACTTCGGTCACTGATTTAGGTTGCTCCCAGCTTTGAATTGCTTCAATCTTTGCTTGGTCAACATATATTCCATGACTTGATACTACGTGCCCAAGGAAAGCTACTTCCTCAAGCCAGAATTCACATTTCTTTAACTTGGCATAAAGTTTGTATTCACGAAGCATTTCGAGTGTCAACCTCAAGTGTTGCTCATGATCTTCACGGCTTTTGGAATAAATAAGGATGTCATCAATAAAGACGACCATAAAGTGATCCAAATATTCCTTGAATACTCGGTTCATCATATCCATGAAGGCAGCAGGAGCATTAGTCAATCCAAAGGAGCATTAAATATGTGTTAATAAAATGATTTGTGATAATATTTATTCAATCCTTGATGTATATAAAGAGTCTATTATGAGACGTTTGTGGTAAGTTTGGTTATTTTATGGGGGGGCCATATGTCATCATCTAAGAGTCTCTTCGTCGATAAGTAATTACCTTTCAATAATAGTAATTACATTTGTCAATAGTAATTATCTTCATCAATAGTAATTACTTCGGCGTCGATAGTAACTACCTTTACCAGACGTCAAACCACTTGCTGTTTCAAATTACAAAAGGCCGAACCAATTGTCGTTTCACATTAAAGCGTCCAAACCACTTTTCTTTTCACATCACTACCGTCGCCAAGCCACTCGCTTTTCACATTTCAAGTGCTAAGTTAGAAATCTTCTATAAATAGAGGCCTAGTGCTTCATTATTTTCACTTAATTCATTCAAGCTTATAGAAAGAAAGTATGTAGAGAATAAGAGAGAAAGAAGAAGAGTATTCGTCACATTACACTACCGCAATATTCAATCTCCAACTAATGTAAGGGGTGTTATTCTTTCTTATTCATGAAGAGAATTGTTGTTATTCCATCGCTTATTATCTATTGGAATAACGTATACGCGGTTTACATCGTATACTTGGTGACATTCTTCTATTATTACATTTGGAACATCCTCGTTCTGTGTTTTTAATTGGACTGGTTCCGCTCTTTTTATTATTATTACGTTGGAACATCCTGTACATGTGTTTTACACGGACTGGTTCGCATCTTTATTATTCTGGCTGAACATTTGGAACTTGCGGCAAATTTTGCTCGACCTAGTTCCGTTATTATTATTCTGTTGGAATAACCTGTCTATGCAAAGTACTATATGTGTGAGACCCCAGATTTTATGAATAAAGATTTAAATTTCTCGAAATATTTTTTTGAATATTATGGTGTGGATTTGATATAATGTTATAGTTATGGATAGTATTTATAAATTTTGCAAAGTATGCAAGTTGTTGTATTATATTCGATTGGTCGGGGAATATTCGTTTTAGCAGGGAATATTCATACAACGGAGCAATCATTGGTGGACCCCACAATGGAATTATTGTCGGATTGAGAAAACGACAAAAATATTTTTATTGAAAATAACGGCGGAAGTTTTATCGTTAATACTGTTGAACTACTCGGTAGAAAAAAAGAACAAAGAAACGCGATGGGTTGCATAAGTAGCACACTCAGATTGATTATTGATGCTTACGTGAGAAGTCACTCGGTTTTGCTTATTTTATAGACCCCATTTACCTATTTTTCAAAATAATCGATAGAAATTATTTAAAGGTGGGGCCCATGGGGCCCCATATGTTGTTAAAAACCGATTTTAGAAATGGGGGTGGGAGGAGTTACGTATAAGGGTTGGAGTTAATATATATAAGTATGTGATGTGTGTATATATATATATATATATATATGTTATGTGTGTGAGTGGGAAATGGTGGAAAAGAAGTGAGAATGATGTGTGTGGATGTGGATGTGTGTGATGTGGACATGTTGGTGGGAAAGTAAAAAAAATTGTATGTGAGTGGTGGAGTGTGTGAATATATATATATATATATATATATATATATATATATATATATATTGAATGAGTGAGTGGATATTGGTGGGAGGGGAACATGTGGGGCCTATGTGGGAGAAAATGAATTTGGAAGAAAGGAATCTAGCAAGTTATTCACGGGTGGGTGAGTTTTCCTTTTGAGCATGTGTGGGTTTATATATATAGATATATATTATATTTGTTTGATTTAATCTTATTTGAGGAAGGCTTGACTTTTGCAACCATAGGTTATCAAATTTTCATCCGTGAGTCTTTGAATTATTTCATCTGTGAAGAAATCCTTACACAGTGCCTTTCCATTCTTCTATAAATAGAATCTCATTCCTTCATTATTTCTTACGAATTCACTGAAACTCTAGAGACAAAAATTATAGAGAAACTATAGAAAAGATTTCTGCTACTTAACTACTCTTATATTCAGTTCTTTTACGGTAAGGGGTGTTATTCTTTCTTATTCATGAAGAGAAGCTGTTGTTATTCCATTGTTTATTATTACATTGGAATAATATGTATACATGAGCTACCCTATACATGGTGACATTCTTCTAATATTACATTCTTTTATTATTCTGGTTTAATATCTTATGCGTATGCGTTTACGCGGACCGGGTTCCATTATTTATTATTACTCGCCGGAATATCCTATCTCGTGTTATCTATACGGACTTGGTTCCATTTTTATTATTATACATCTTTATTATCTCGCCGGAATATCCTGTTTGTCTTATACGCCGGACTGGTTCCATCATTTATTATTCAGATTTATTATTCTCATTGGAACATCCTGCGATGTGAATTTCACCACGACACGGTTCCGTTATTATTATTCTGTTGAATAACTGCTTCATGCAAGTACCGCGTATGCATGGTGATATCTTTTGTTATTCCATTCGGTATTATACTCGATTGATTAAAATTTCGACTTCTATATTCCATAAAATTAGTGGAATATCCTTGATATTCAAGGCGCTTCATCCAAGATTTTCATGGAAATATTCTTCTGAGCATTCTTGAATTTTATTCTACAAAGAAGTATCATGTTGACAATTTGGACGTTATTGATTCCTGGACAAATTAATTCTTGAACTTGTTTAATTGAATTCTTATATCATTGTCATCATCCTCATGTTTATGTTATATTGAAAGTCATATGTGGCCTGTAGTGCATAGATGGACTTGGTATGATTATGACCGTGGATTATTCGGTATAATCAGCTTACCGTAATGTTACAAATGATGTGAAAATTAAAAGTCCTCATTGGCTCGTGAGTGCGTTGATGGATGCTTTTGGTATGATTATGGCTATGGATTCTCTTCACCAAGGGAGCAAAGATGAATTATTTTATGGTATGATCGGGACCAGTTGATGAAAAACACGATTATCTTTGGCCCGTAGTGCATGGATAATTCGTGGTCGTGATACTAAAGAATATCCTTGGCCTAGTGCAGGGATGATTTAATGATGTGGATTATTTATTGAGCTGAGTCTCAGCGATAAAAGTGATGAAAAACTTTTTAAATCATACAAGATAGTAGATTTTATTTTCTACTTGACTCTTTTAATGGATTGCTTGTTCCGCTGCAGTTAAACTTGATGTCTATTATATTTTATCAGTTTAACATTGTTGGAGACTAATGATAATTTATTCTCGCATTATCTTAGTCATAATATTTCTTCTTCGGGCTAGTTGAGCTCACCTTTCTTTTCACTGTTCTCTTCAGGAAATGAGAATATAGCTGGGACGAGTCGGGGAACGGAGTGATGGTCCAGAGGATAACATTAGTAGTCCTCACTATTAAGTGAAATAGTGTGATAATAATTGTAATGAGGACTCCTTTTGAGTTCAGATAATCTCTAGTAGACAATATTTGTATTCAAACTCATTGTTTATGTTTTTGTCGTATTATACCCACAACAGTTGTATTAGTAAGTTGTATTTGAATTTCAGATTATGATCCGGCAACCCAAGATGGGTGATGTATACCTAATTTTAGGAGGCCACAAAGATGTCGTGGTGAGTTCTTTTGTTATTCCATTCTTTATTATACTCAAATTGGTTAAAGTTTGACTTCTATACTCCATGAAATTAGTAGAATATCCTTGATATTCAAGGCTTCATCCAAAGATCTTTTCATGGAAATATTCTTCCGATCATTCTTGAATTTTACTCTACAAAGCAAAGATTATGTTGACAATTTGGACATTATTAGTTCCTAGATAAATTAATTCTTGAACTTATTTTATCAATTCTTATATCATTGTCATCATCCTCATGTTTATATTATGTTGAAAGTCATCCGTATTCTGTAGTGTATAATGGACTTGAGTATGATTATGACTGTGGATTATTTATTGTAATCATTTAACCGTAATGTTATAAATGATGTGGTAAAGTTATCATTGGTCGTGTGAGTGCATTGATGGACAAGTTGTTGGCATGATCATGACCATTAATGAATACACCAATGTCCTTGGGTCAGTAGTGCATGGATAATTTGTGGTCGTGATACTAAAGAATATTCTTCGTCAGTAGTGCGGGGGTGATTCGATGATGTGGATTATTTATTGTCGAGTCCCAGCCGATAAAAGTCATGAAAAACCTTTTAAATCATAAAAGATAGTAGATTTTATTCTCTACTGACTCTTTTAATGGATTGTTTGTTCCGCTGCGATTAAACTTGATGTTGTTATATTTTATCGGTTTAACATGTTGAAGGCTAACGATAATTTATTCTCGCATTATCTTAGTCATAATATTTCTTCTTGGGCTAGTTCGAGCTCACCATTTCTTTTCACCGTTCTTCTTCGTAAATGAGAACAAAGCGAGGGACTAGTCGGGAAACGGAGTGACGGTCCGAGAGGATAAGATTAGTAATCCTCACTATTCGCGTGAAATAAAGTGTGTTAATAATTGTAATGAGGACTCTTTTGAGTTTGTATAATCTCTAGTAGACAATAATTGTATTCAAACTCACATGATTATGTTTTGTCGTATTGTACACGCCAGTTGTATTAGTAAGTTGTATTTGAATTTTGTACCACGATCCGACGCACCCAAGATGGGTGATGTATACCTAATTTTGGGGCGTCACGGTTAATATCAAAGCTTAGGATATGATCCACGGCTAAGATGTGAGAATAGTCTTAGAGAGGGAGAGCGGGGAATTTCTTCGCTAGTATGACCTACCTAAGTTTATGTGGTATTTAATTGGTCTCACGTAATTTAGGGATAATATGTTACATGTCAATTAACCTTTGTTTTATGGCGAGATCTCGAAAATGACATCCGAGAATGTTGAGAATAGCAATGAAGCACAAAGCATCGATTGATTCACCACATATCAATAATTAGGATAATATGCATCGTGAAGGCGATAATCTTCATGCAAACAACAACACCGACCAAATGATGAATGATCAAATGTTCGGGGCTTTATGTAATTCACGCAATGAAGAAAGTAGAGCGGCCCCGTCCAAAATGCGTGGAAACATCTGGAAACTCTCGGCGGTCACCGCTAAAGCAGATTCAAGGAGCCGGGACCACCGGAGTTTAAGGGAGAGCCAAAACCACTTTATGGCGGAAGCATGGATAAAAGCAGATCACCAAGATATTTGATGTCTTGGGATGCTCCAGAGAAAAGGTTCCTTTCACGCCTTTTATGTTGCTATGAGAGAAAGTGACATCGGTGGGAATCGGTAAACGTACTCAACTCCGCCTTTTATCAAGATGTCTTTGGGAGAAATTCCAAGAGTGTTTCAACGACAAATACTTTCCCAAAAGTATTCTTCATATGAAGAAGGTGGAGTTTATCAAGTTGAACAAAACAATACGACCGTGTCGCAATACGAGGCTAAATTTGCGGAGTTATCCGGTTTTAGGCCCCACTTGGTGGATAATGAAGAAAGAATGACACGGATGTTTTTAAGAGGTTTGAAGCCGGAGATACGTCAACATCTTATTTCTCATAAACGTGTTTATATTCGGATGTTGTAAATAGGGCTCATTAGTGGAGCGCGATAACGAGTCAACGCATAACTAAAAAGAGAGCAAATTTTAAGAAATGATAATACCGGTAGAGCGATCATCGAAGCGGTTACAACAAGCGTGAGGGAATCAATAGGCCGTAAATGGTAACCACGGTGGTAATCGTACAAAACAATAAGAATGGACATTTCAAGAAGAGGAGATTCAACAATGATGGAAAGACGTCGACCAAGAGACTGTCGTTAAGGAAGGAGACCACCTATCATATGTTTCAAATGTGGAGGGAGGGCACATCGGTCCAAACTGCTGCGATGTCATCGAAAAGCATGTTATAATTGTGGAAGAGAAGGTCACTTTAGCTCGATTTTGTCATTCATCAAGACAAATTCAAAGCTAGGATGGAGGCACCAAAGTGCCGTCCAAAAAAAGTCAAACTAGAAGGCAAGGAGAGCGTTTGTTGTGACGCCCCGCAAAGCAAGAAACCCGAATGAGGTCATCATGGGTAAGCTTATCATAAACTCTAACGAAATCTATACTTTATTTGATAACCGGTTCTACCCATTCTTTTATTTCTCCTACTATACCATCGATTAAATTTGACTCTGGAGAAATTAGACTTTGATTTATCTCGTGGAAACTCCGTTGGGAGAAACCTTCATTACATACAATCGCTTATAAGTCTTGTTTGGTTCAAATCGGTACCCTCACATTACCTCGTAGATCTTATTTCATTGAAAATACTGTGCATTTGACTTGATTCTAGGGATTGATTCGTTAACTACTCATCATGCAAAATTGATTGTTTCCGTAAGGTCATAGCTTTCATATTCCTAATCAACCTATTATGCTAATTCTGCTTGACCAAACCATTAAAATTAATCACGGCCATCTCAAGCCATAAAGCTATTCGCTTATTGAAAATGGATGTCAAGCTTTCTTAGCTCACGTCACGATTTAAACAAAATACGCCAGCTTTTGAACGATATTTTTATTGTTAATAAATTTCCCGACGTATTCTCAAGAACTTCCCCGCTACCCTCGAGCGTGAAATTGAATTTTGTATCGACCTTGAACCCGCAGACAAAACTCATTTCCAAAGCCCCATATCGAATGGCTCCTATTGAACTTCGTGAGTTAAAGACCCAACTATAGGAATTGTTAGACATCGGCTTTATTCGGCCCTAGTACTTCTCCTTGGGGTGCCTCTTATGTTCTATTCGTGAAGAAGAAAGATGGGATTATACGATTTGTATTGATTATCTGGAGTCAATCATGTCACCATCAAAATTGGTATCCATTGCCATGCGTATTGATGACCGTTTGACTTGTTAAGGAGCCAAATTCTTTCAAAGATTGATCTTCGTTCCGGATATCACCAATTGAAGATTAGAACCGATGACATTCCAAAGACTCGCCGTAACTCCCCAGACGGCATTATGAATTCTAGTCATGTCCTTTGGATTGACTATGCTCCTCGCCGCCTTCATGGATATGATGAACCGAGTATTCAAGGAATATTTGGATCACTTTGTGGTCGCCTTTATTGATGACATCCTAATTTATTCCAAAACCGTGAAGATCATGAAGCAACACTTGAGGTCGACACTCCAAAAGCTTCGTGAATACAAGCTTTATGCCAAGTGAAGAAATGCGAACTCGCTTCGAGGAAGTAGCATTCCTTGGGCACGTAGTATCAAGTCATGAAATATCCATTGACCCAAAGAAGATCAAGCAATTCAAAGTTTTGGTAGCAACCTAAATCGCTGATCGAAGCACGTAGCTTTCTCGGCTAATATTTGGTTATTATCTGAGATTCATGGAAGGATTTTCTCAAATTGCTATTTCATTAACTCAAATTGACTGGAAGATACAAAGTTCTATTGGAGCGAAGAATGTGAGAAGAGTTTTCAAGAACTCAAGAGGGAGACTCATTTCAAAGACCTGCTTCGACAATACCATCCTGCTCTGAGGGATTTGTCATCTCATGTGATGCTTCTAGCAAAGGGTTGGGATGTGTTCTCATGCAACATGGGAAAGTCATAGTTTATGCCTCAAGATAACTCAAAGAATATGAGAGGAATTATCCTACCATGATCCAGAGTTATGTACCGTTGTTTCTTTGCACTTAAAATTTGGAGGCATTACTTCAGATGGGGAGAAGGTGGAGATCTTTTACGGATCATAAAAGCCTCAAATATTTCTTTACTCAAAAGGAACTCAACACGCGACAACGACGCTGGCTTGAATCATTGAAAGATTATGATCATACCATCCAATACCATCTTAGAAAAGTTTAACGCAGTAATTGATGCATCGAAAGTAGTAAGATCATATGCAAGTACGAAAAGCGATATTGTCAACGAAAAGGCCCATTTCAGGTGACTTACAAAGGATGGAGATAGAGTTAAAGACCTGTGGACCCATGATGATGATGGCGAATATACGAGTAGAACCGAATTTAATCGATAAAGTTAAAGTCGCCAAGTTACGCACTCGGAGCCGGCGCGTATGAGGAAGAAAAAGAAAGGTGCTATGCCGAAGCAAGAATCGATGAAGAAGGAATACTTGAGTCAACTCCAAACTTTGTGTTCCTAACGACCTCGATTTAAAGTATAAAATCACGATGGAGGCTCACAACACACCGCTTGTAATCCATCTGGGGGAATACCAAAATGTATCATGATATTCGCCATACATTTGGTGTGAGCACATTGAAGAGAGATAACGTTGTTTATCTCAAGGTGTCTAACTTGTCAATGAGTTAAAGTGAGCATCAAGTACCAAAAGGTCCATCGCAACCATTTGAAATTCCGTAATGAAAGTGGGAGCACATTACCACGGATTTCAATTCACGGCCTTCCTAAGGTTTCTCAAGGCATAGATGCGATTTGGGTCATTGTTGATAGATCGACCAAGTCCGCTCATTTCTTACCGATATGAGAAACTTATACACTTGAACGCTCTTGCTCAGATGTACATAAACGAGATTGTAAGATCGCATGGTGCGCCGCAGATCCATAGTTTTTGATCGAGACCCAAGATTCACTTCACGATTTTGGGTTAGTTTGCAAAAAGCTATGGGCACAGACTTACGATTTAGCTCTAAGATATCATCCTCGCATTTGACGGATAATGGAGAGGACTATTCAAACTCTTGAAGATCTATTAAGACTCGTGTCCTTGATTTCAAGGGAAGTTGGGACAATTTCTTAACATTGGTGAGTTTTCCCTCACAACAATGCTTATCGCTAGTAAGTATCGCATGGCTCCATTCAAGCGCCAGATGGAAGAAAGTGTCGTTTCTCCAAGAGATTTGGGATGAGGTGGGTGAAGCAACGTTGTTGGGACCGGAGTTGAATGCGTATGACTACGGAAAAGATTCAAACGATCCGACAACGTATAAAAACCTCACAAAATCGATAAAAGAGTTATGCCGATCTTCATCGAAAGGGACGTGGAATTCGATATAGAGATCATGTGTTGTCACAGTGTTGCTCCATGGAAAGGAGTTACTTAGATTTGGAAAGAGAGGAAAACTCAATCCTCGATTCATCTACCCATTTTTAATCCTCGATCGGTAGGAACTGTGGCCTATAGACTCGCTTTTATCGCTAAGTATGTCTCGTGGTTCATAACGTTTTTTCACATATCCATGTTACGTAAATATGTGAAAGACCCAAACACATTATCGAAAGTTAACAGATTGAAATAGTGGAAGATTTGACGTATGAAGAGGTTCCTGCTCAAATCTTGGATAAAAGGAACATATTCTACGCTTCCAAGGTTATACCTCAAGTCAAAGTTTTGTGGAGAAACCACGATGTCGAGGAAATGACTTGGGAGTTAGAATCAAATGAAATCAAGGTATCCTTACCTCTTCGACATACCAGTATCGTAATTCTAATTTCGAGGAATTAAATTTCATAAAGTTAAGGGAGGTCAGAAGACCCCAACTTTTTATAAATAAAGATGAATTTTCTATAAATATTATTTTTGAATATTATGGAGTAAATTTGATATAATGTTATAGTCAGGGTAATATTTATAAATTTTGCAAAGTAAGCAAGTTGTTATAAAATATTCGCTTGGTCTGGGAATATTCTTTTTGTTTGGGAATATTCGACGATGACACAATCATCAGTGGACCCCACAACGGAATTATTATCTGATCGAGAAAAATGACAAAATACTTTATGAAAATAATCTTGGCGGAGGTGTTACCGTTAAAAACCGCTGAACTACCCAGTAATAAAAGTACGAAGAATACGCATTGGTCAGAGATAAGTAAGACACCTGAGATTGATTATCGGCGTCGACGTGAAAAGTCACTCACTATACTCAATTATCGCTATAAAGAATCACGATCATATCTCTTATATTATTGATTCAATTATCATTACAAGATCATCTCAGATAATATGTTATATTATCAAATCAATAATTGAGACGACAAGTTATAAATGATTATTCTGACATCATCGGGACTGCAGACTGCAGTTTCATCCAAAGATCTTCTCAATTTGACTAAAGAAGACGTCGACAATTGACACATTAGTTCCCAGATATATTTGAATCTGTTTTATTACTTATATTTATTGTCATCATCTCATGTTTATATTATATTTAAAGTTATTCTACGAGTATAGATGATTAAGATGACATTTATTGTGATTATTATCTTATGTAACTTTAATCGTAATGTTATGTAAATGATGTAATGCTATCCTCTACGGACCATTACATTAATGAATTCTGTTCCTCGTCAGCATGAATAATTTGTAATGCGACATTGTCCCTCCAGATGCAGGGTGATTCACGATGTGGATTCTTATTGTTTCAAATATCAAGAGAACCTTTTAAATCAAGTAAAAGGGATTTTATCTTCTACTCACTTTAATTCGAGCTCAACCAGACACCTACAAAATAGAAGAAATATTACGACAACTAAAGATAATGCTAATATAACCGGTAAATTATCCATTTAAATTGAATACAAATTCAACAAAGACATTATTAAATGATTCTCATTAAAATCATCATTTCGCTGCATTGTCGTAGGACTACTAATGCTAACCTTACTGCTCCTCGATTTAATCATAGCTGAGAATAAAGAATCCATTTAAAAGAGATCAAGAGAGAATAAAGTCACCATCTTTTAGGTTTTAAAAGGTTTTCATCAATTTTTATCGCCAGACTCACCCACTAATAAATAAACCACCACATTTAATCATCCCCGTACTACCTGGCCAAGGATTTTCATCAAATTATCAATGGTCACGACTATACCTAATCACCCCGGTCATAATCATACCAAAACTATCCATCACCGCATTACAAAGCCACCGAGGACTTTTGTCACATCATTTATATCGTCATGATTATACCGAATGATCCTCGGTCATAATCATACCAAGTTCATCTATGACGTAAAGCCCAAAAGATAACATAATATAATACGAGGATGATGACAAATACATAATAATTCAACAAAACAAGTTCAAGAATTATTTAATCCATGAATTATTAACGCCCAAATTGTCAACATGATACCGCTTCAGAGAGTAAAATTCAAGAATGATCGTAAGAATATTTCCATGAAAAAGATATCGATAAAACGCAAATATCAAGGATATTCTACCAATTTCGCCGGAGTATGTAAGTCAAAGTTTTAACCAACTGGGCATAATAAAGAATGGAATAACAAAGAAATCACCATGCATGCAGATATCAGATAGATAAAGTTATTCCAATGTAATAATAATAACGAACCGTGTCAAAGAAATTCACAATTCGACAGTGATGTTCCAATGTAATAATAAAGATGGAACCAGATCCGCAAAAACACATGACAGATATTCCAATGTAACGATAAAGACGAATCTGTGTCCGTGCAAAACACATGCATAGTGATGTTCCAATGTAATAATAAAACGGGAACTGTGTCCCTGCAGAAAACACATGCATGTGATGTTCCAACAGTAATAATGTAATAATGTCACCAAGCATAGGTAAATCACAGATAAAAAGTTATTCCAATGTAATAATAAGAAATGGAATAACATAAGGATTTCACCAAGTATAGGTATGCCGATAATACAAGCATGATAGATGCCACTTTTACAAAGTTATTCCAAATGTAATAATAATGAATGGAATAATGTGGGGTTCTCTTCAAGAAGAAAGAATAACACCCCACCGTAAAAGAACCTAATATAGAAAGCAAGGAAGTTGAAGCAATACTCTTCTTCTTTCTATAATTTTCTCTCTATAGCTCTCTATAATTTCTCTCTCAGTTTCAATGAATCTCAAAGAAAATAAATGGCTGAAACGAAGCTTCATTTATAGAAAATGGAATGCATAAGAATTAATCCATGAACTACCCGCATTGATTTACTTTAACTGATTTTATCCATATTTAAAGAAAAATCTTTTTAAATAAAATATAATATATTCTATTTATATAAAAAACATTTTACTACGCAAAACACTACGAATACTATGCAAAACACTACGCAAAACACTATGCAACACTATGCATAATAAAATAATATATTCTATTTATGTATAATATTTTAATAAAGTATTCTATTTTTATATAAAAGATGTTTCGCTTATTACGTGTTAATAATACGTAATAAAATAAAACGTCATTATCGCTTAGTATAATAATTCATATTATTAATCGTACAACAATTTTAATCAAACCGAGCGTAATTTCCTCACATAAAGATCAATAATCAATACCAGTAAAGCATTAATACAACCAACTATGTCAGACATCGCATTCTTTACTACCGAGTAGTTCAACAAGAATTAACTAGAAATCTCCGCCAAGTATTTCTAACAAAATATTTTGTCGCTTTCAATCCGACAATAATTTCATTGGGTCCACCAATGATCAGAGCTGCTGTATACTAATATTCCCCTCGCTAAACCTAATATTCCCTTTACCAATCGAATATAATATAACCACTGCAGATACTTTTGCAAAATTTATAAATACTACCCACAACTATAATATTATCTCCAAATTCACACCATAATATTAAAAATTATTTCACTAAAATTTAAATCTTTATTAATAAAAACTGATCTCACAATCTTCCCCCTCCTATGGAATTTCGCCGGAAATTGTAGTACGCATCTGCGGTATTGACATAAAGAGATGAGGATACCTCGAATACCTTTATCGTTAAAAATATTAAATTCATCTTTGAATCCTAAAGCTTATTCATTAACAATTCATCTTTACTAAGGTGCCAAAGATACACAATCTGAAAACCAACAATGCCAAGACGGTACTTAATAAGATTAACTTACTAATGCACTATCCAGCTTACACACCGCTTAGGATATTCGTGGTTTTCAATTACTATTCGATTATACCGGTCAATCCCACGGTCATAATCATATCGTTCATGCACGCATCGTGAAGCTGTTGGATTTACTTTTGAACGATCCATGAATTATCAATTCATCATTTAGACTCAACAATGATTGATCCACATTGTCAATAATCCGTATTAAAGCAATCATATTCATTTAAGATTCATGTACCACAAATTATCCATGCACTACTAAATAAGATAATCAGGTTTTCAATCACGCCAGATTATACCCTAATAACTCGTCATAACTACCAAGTCCACCGGCTTAATGTAAGCCAGATGACTTGAACACATCCATGAATTAATATTTCATCAATGAGATCTAAATTTTCAATAATTATCCACATCATCGTAATCATCCCCTAATTACGTGCCAAGGATATCTATTAAAATAATACCACAACATCCAACATCACTTACTAAAGATAATCAGGTTTTCATCACGCAAGCATGACACGTAATAACTCTTCGGTCATAATCATACCAAGTCCATCTACGACGAAGCCGCTGTGATGACTTTGAACACATCCATGAATTAATATTCTATCAACAGACTCAAATTTCAATAATTATTAACTTAACATCATCAATCATCCACGCATCACGTGCCAAGGATATCTAATAAAGATTATATCATAAATTATCCACGCATTACTACCAAAGATAATTGTGTTTCATGCATCTAGCAGGATTTGCCGGAATAATCCCTCGGTCATAATCATACCAAGTCCATCTACACGTAAGCCATGTATTTACTTCAATATCCATGAATAATATTTCATCACGACTCAATTTCAATAATTAATCCACATCATCTAATCAATCCCTCGCACTAAGGTGCCGTAAGGATATTCATTAAGATTTACCACCACAAATTATTCCATGCACTACTACCAAAGATAATCAGCAGGTATCTATTAAGATTACTTAATTATTAAATTATCCATGACGCCATTTAAAGATTATCGCACATTCATTAAGACTACCAATTAATAAATTATCCAATGCACTACGTTTCACAGATAATCGTATCTATTAAGATTACGCACTACAAATATCCATGCACTACTACGCAAAGATAATTGTGGTATTCATTAAGATTACGGCACCATTAAATTATCCAGCATGCACTACTACCAAAGATATAATCAGGTGGTATTCATTAAGAGTCACCACCAAATTATCCCCTGACCACGCCTAAAGATAATCGTATTCATTAAGATTACGTAATTAATAAACACCATCCAAATGACTGGCCGCTAAAGATAATCAGGTATTCATTAGTATTCAATACTACACAAATTACTCCATGCACTACTTACCAAAGATAATTGTGTATTCATTAAGATTATTTAATTATTAAATTATCCAATGACCACTACTAAAGATAATCGTGGTATTCATTAAGATTACCTAATAAATTATGCATTTAATTCATTACTAAAGATAATTGTGTTATTCATTTACTTCGCTATGATTATACCCCTAACAACTCTCAATCATAATTCATACCAAGTCCATCTACGCACTACATGCCAATATGTATTTACTTTCAATATAATATAAAACATTTAGGATAATGATATAAAGAATCAATCAAATTGAGATAAAGGATAAATATTTAAACATTTATAATATAATTTATCCGTGATTCAAGAATATCCCTAAAGTTGTCAATCTACTTAATAATCTCATAATCTAATAACATTAATATTAACATAATATTTTAATCACTTAAATTTATAAACAATTTATCTCAATCATTACGCTTTACCATATAATGCATTTAATCATTCAAAAAATGCCATACTCATAAAATATAATCACCAATTATCAAATCCCTCATAAAAAATATGCATATACTTCCATATGAGTAGATTCTCAGCTTATAAAAATCCTATTTCGTACTTTTATTACTTCACATAACATATTTAACTCCATACGTTTCAGAATTAAACTATTTTCATGAAAAAATACCAAATCAGTCCCAAAATATTTCTTTTCTGGGAGATTTAGTAAATATAGTCCCATAATGAAAATATATTTTTCTCGAATTTTTAAAATTCATTTACTATTTTTCAAAAATCAACTTCCAATTAATTCCTTACAAATTAGCTACCTCAAGTTTAACTCCAAAATTCCCCAAATCTTGCAGGACCTTATACATGTTAACGTGAGCTCAGCTTAAATTTCATGGTCATCGGAGTTATAGAACT